>AZYM01000210.1:0-12647 GCA_000611715.1 Scolecobasidium constrictum UM 578
CCGCGTCGGAGAGGTGCGACGTGATCCAGGCGAGGCTGTCTTGGATTAGGGGCTGGTAGACGGCTTCGCCCTTGTCCTTTGGTACGAGTGCTGTGGGATCGGCGAGGCTGAGTGATTCGGCGAGGCTGAAGGCGCGCGTTATGGCTAGCCATTCGGGGTCGTATCCTAACTTGAAAGGTCGCTCGTGCGGTTTTTCCGCGAGCGTGACGGGATTGACCTCCAAGAGTTGGAGGAAGTCGCGATCTTTCATTGGCTTATCCAGCGCGAGGAAACGGGTCGTGCGATTTGTGATCTCTGCGGGGAAGGGGAGGCCCTCGGCTTTGTGTTTGGTGTTGCTGAAGAAGGAGTCGGGGAGTTGGGACCGGAGATCGTCTGGTACGGCGGCGTCGCTGTCTCGTGAGTGCGAGCGCTTCTTGCCGCGTGTTTCCATGCCGTTCGTGGTTTGCTGCGTCGGCTCTACAGCTGGTACGATGTCGTCATCCATATCAAGATCAATTTCGTCCTCGTTCTTCGCTTGTACTGGGGCTGGCGCACTCCCACTCGGTGTGTCGAACATGTCTAGATCAATTTCATCTTCGTTCTTACCCGGCACCGGCGTCTCCGTAGCCGCTTGCGGCTGCTCGCGCTTATACTCCTCCGTGGGCGCCAAGTTGGCGTCAGGATGCTGCACAATCGCCGAAAACTTGACATGCATATGCGCACTAAACCAATACGGCGGCCTCAACCTATCCAAGACGTACTTCGCAGCCGGACTGCCCAACTGCCCCGCCGCCGAATCACTCTTAAAATGCGCCTTCCGCGCCATCAGCCCCGCATGATCCCCACAGTACTCAATATTCTGCGGCCAGTCGTGGCTCAGCCCGATATCGACCTGACTCCTCACACAAAGCAGCTTCCGCACATCCAGCTCGCGCTGGTGGTAGAAACTCTTGATGTCGCCGTCGGTGAAGGGGAGGCGCTCGTAGTGCGGCTTGCGGTAGTCGAAGCCCTTCCATATGCCGCTCATGCCTGCTATGCGCAGCGGGCCCAGACGCAGGATGTTTGCCGCGCCCATGTAGTAGATGTTGGGGGCGACCCAGCCGCCGTAGTACAGCTCGAAGGCGTAGTTGGAGGCTTCGTGGTTGCCGCCGCAGTAGATGGTGAGGTACGGCGCTGTGCGCGTGCCGGCGTAGTATTCGTGGAAGTCGTGCATGGCTCGGTACTTGGGCGGCATCGAGATGATGTTGAGGTCCGCAGCGTTCCTGATTGCCTGTGTGAGAGGTGGCATTGTTAGTGCTGTTCATGCATGTTGTATATCCCTGGAGTTGATATACCTGAAAGTCACCGCCTATGATAACGAGGTCGACCGTGTACCAGCCTTTGAGCTCTGCCGATGCTGCGACAGACGCGTAGATTGAGTTGAGGACGCCATGGCCCTGGCATTTCGTCAGCTCTTAGCCGGCACTAGATCACGAAGATGTCCTCTTCGAGCCATGAAGCAAGATATGAAGCGTGTTAGAGAAATGGGACCAGCAAACTTACACAACCAATGACGGCGATCCGCACGCCTTGCTGCTCAGAAAGTTGAGCCATCCTGTGCTGTCCTCGTTAGCATAGATGTCGCTTCAGCCTATGTAATAAGCAATATGCAGGCGAGTGGTAGGCGGCGAGCAGCGGAGGGCGACGGCCAAGTAACTCGGTCGAGTCGCCAGGTTGAATGATCCAGTAGTCTTGAACTTTGCGATCAGAAATATGCCTGAAGCTTGGACCAGTTCCCATGCGGAGATCGGCCACTAACAACGCCACAACCGTGTCCCTGGGCCGACAGCATCGTGCAGTTTTTAGCGTCAGGAACTTTGATACCTTCCTGGCTGCTCAAATCTGACCTGCTTTCATCGCTTATCTGCCTTTGAGACGGCATCTAGTCGATGATTTGGCACTACCGAGGCTGCAAAGTTGTCCGAAGACGTCTCCGCTCCTGGACGAAACCATGTCTGCTCAGCTGGAGACTCGCCTCAAGTATCTCAATGAAGCTGCTCATTTGCTCAATACGAGCTCTCCAACGGTTGCAGCCTTCCTGCAGACGCGCATAGATGCTCTGATATGGGAAGACCCTCCATCATTGGACGAGACACATGCGAAGACTTTGACAGATCAGCAGCATACTGCCATTGAGCAAGCAAGGACCCGGCGGCACCACGTTTGCGGTGCTTGCGGGCATCTGTCTGATCCAACGACTCAAGACGCTACTGCTCAAGACTCTTTAGGGAGTGTAGGTGCTCAAGTCGTATGCTCCAAGTGTGGAGCAAATTCGACAATCCAGCTTCCTGAAAGGCATGTCGAAGATGGGAATAAGCAGGCCAAGAAACGGACACAGCACTCAGGCCATTCCAACAACAGATCTACGCCTTCGGATTCGACGCCAGTGCACTCCGTCCCGGGAGCTGTGCAGACTTCAGGCATATCGAAGAAGCCAAAGAATCGAAAGGGTACCTCTCTCTCGGCAATGCTGGCGAAAAGCAAGCAGCAAGAAGCAAGCAAGCAGACCGGATTTGGCCTCGATCTCATGGACTTGATGAAAGGACCTTGAATAGGACGTCTAACATCAGACTAGAATAAGGCTGGCGCTGGACGAGGCACATGCACTCCACCTGCATAAGGCTGAACCCTGTCAAAATGGACCCTGGTTCTAGTGGCATCTGGAAAGTGCGTCACAGTTCAAAAAAATAATTGCCCACCACCACCCCTCCATATCATCCCACGCCTCCACCATACCCACCTATACTCGGAATTCCATAATATAGACACCGCAAAGATGGCCAACCCACAGCTGCGCTCCGCAAAGGACCTCTTTGAGGACATGGGCGCCAAAGTCGCCTCGGCCTCCCAATCCATCTCCGACGACGAAACAAAAGTGGTCGACGAGATCGAGTCGCTATGCATGAACTGCCACGAAGACGGCCTCACCAAGCTCCTCCTCACGCGCATCCCCTTCTTCCGCGAGATCATCATCATGTCCTTCGAGTGTCCGCACTGCGGGCTGCGCAACTCCGAAGTCCAGCCCGCCGGCGAGATCCAGCAGCGCGGGCACAAGTACACGTTCAAGGTGCAGGATAGGGACGACCTGAACAGGCAGATTGTGAAGAGCGACACGTGCGTGTTTCGTGTTGAGGATGAGGATTTGGAGATCCCTGCGGGGAGGGGGCAGTTGACGAATTTGGAGGGGATATTGGGTATGATTGCGCAGGATCTGGAGGAGGGGCAGGAAGATCGCAAGGCCGTTGCGCCGGCGATGTATGAGCGCATTGCTGAGATTGTCAGCTCGCTCAAGGCCATGGCGGTAGGGGAGAAACTGCCCTTCACGATCACGATCGACGACCCAGCAGGTAACTCGTGGATCGAGCCCTCAACCGCAGACAAGAGCGGCAAATACATCCGCCACGACTACAACCGCACCTCCGCGCAGAACGAAGCGCTTGGTCTCGGAGGAGGAGGAGGAGAGTCAAACGAAGCAGCTCCAGAAACAAACGGCACAACCATGCGCCCAGAATACCACCCACAAGCCATGTACCCCCCCATGCCCACCGACACCACAACCCTCGACCAAGACGCCCCCTCCGCAGACGACGAAGACATCATCGAAAACCAAGTCTACTCCTTCCCAGCCTCCTGCCCGGGCTGCACAAAGCCCTGCGCCACAAACATGAAGATGGTGAATATACCGCACTTCAAGCAGGTGGTGCTCATGAGCACCGTGTGCGAGCACTGCGGGTACCGGAGCAACGAGGTCAAGACCGGTGGGGAGATCCCGGACAAGGGCCGGAAGATCACGGTTGCGATCAAGACGAAGGAGGATCTGAGTAGGGATATTCTCAAGAGTGAGAGCTGCGCTATGAGCTGCCCGGAGCTGGATCTGAGTGTCGAGCCCGGGACGCTAGGGGGACGGTTTACCACGATCGAGGGACTACTCACGCAAGTACGCGACGACCTGCGGGAGAACATCTTCGATGCCGACGCCGGAGGCGGGGACTCGATGCCCATCGACGAAAAATCACGCTGGACTGCCTTTTTCGCGAAACTAGATTCGGCGATCAACGGGGAGCTACCCTTCTCGATTGTGCTGAGCGACCCGCTGGCGAGCAGTTATGTGCAGTCGTTCACGGCGCCGCAGCCGGATCCGCAGATTGAAGTGGTCGAGTATGAGAGGACGGAGGAGGAGGAGGAGGATCTGGGGTTGAGGGATATTAAGGTGGAGGGGTATGAGAAGGAGGAGGAGGAGGCGGCGGGTGGGAAGGAGGATGAGATGGAGAAGGCGAAGAGGTTCTTGGAGAAGACGACGGGGGCGCATCTGGGCGAGGAGCAAGCGAAGCCCGCTGCGTCGTGACGTTGATGTGATCCAAAATGAACGTTAAGATTTAGGCATTTCAATCGTGATAGAGTTATAGAGGCAGGTTGGGTAGCATTGGGAGGACTACCACATCCAGTAGCATGGTCTGCAGATGCGACCACGCACACCTGAATAGAGATTATGTACAACGCGTCAAGAAGCTGCGCATGCATCGATTCGTAAAGTCATTCGAAACGCCGTTCCCTTGCTGCCAGATATGATGACTGTGGTATCATGCAGGTGACCCCGAATCCAACCCATCCCATCCAATTCCACCTGACGCCATTCAATGAGTGCGTGTTTGCGATCCATCGCTGTGTCGTTCTTCGGCTCCCGTGTTTTCATAGGAGGCACTTCGGGAGCCATTCTTTTGGCGCTCCGAGCGCTCGTGGCCCTCTCTGCTCTGCTGCGTGCTAGAAGCACGTCTTAGGCCTGTCCCTATGAGGCTGCGGCTCTAGCAGTCCATTCTCTTTGGACATGCGCTGTGCCAGTGCGCATCGCACTTTCTGTGCGGGTTTTGCCGTTGGTCGCCCGTGAAGGTTCAAGACCATGACTTATGCACCATACCTCGAGATTTTTCTCATCCCAGATTCGTCCTGTCCTCTCACTCAATAACGACCTTCCGCTGATCGCCCACCATCGTGATGCCGAGCATGTGCAGTCCAGCTGGATCGTTCGCGCGGATCACTGTGTGCGCTGGTAGTAACGGATCGTCCTGGCTTAGGTGCGCCGCGTCTTTGGCGGCTTGCTCAATCGCTTCCATTTCTTCGCGACAACTTGCGTGGTCAAAGGGGCATACGACAATCGGTTGCTTGAGTGTGATGTCTTTGGCGCTCGAAAGAACGGCCTGGCATACTTTTGTTAGCGAGATCCTGCAATGCATTGGACTGAGGGAAAGGCGTGATGTGCTTCGCTTACCTTGACGGTGAGGTAATACTCAATCTTGTACAGTGTCGCTGTCGTCGTGAACCCGTTCGTCGCAAACATGGGGAACTCCCTCTTGCCTCTCGGCACTACGCCATCCGAATCACGCACATCCTTCGCTGGAAATACGAGACCCAAGTTCGTGAAGTAGCCCGCCTCTGGCATCTTGACGCCTACGCTCTGCGTTTGCTTCGCGAGCACTTTCGCCTTGCGCGTCGGCTCGTCGCCCTCGTGATTGAACACCGTCTCCTCGTCAATACTAATCGTGATATTCCGAATCGTCACTTTCTTCGCCTTGCTCATCCAGTCCGGATTCGGGCTCAGCTTGATGTACACGGACACCGGGTCCAGCGGACCGTAAGACCAGCGCGGAAGAGATATGCCCAGCGTGACGAGGTGATCTGACACGCGCTCCGCAGACTCAGGCCGGTTGTACATGCCAAACGTGCTGAGGGTGTCATACCGCGCAATCGGCACGGGGACGCTGAACTTCCTCTGCTCCGCGTGGCCCTGCTGCAGCGACACCACAAGCTCGTACCACGTCTCAGCCGTGCGACTCGGCAGCTGCAGACTCGCGGGCGGCACTCTCCGCGCAATCTCCTCGCCGCCGCGGCCGTACGGGATGAAGATGGCGAAGGGCAGGTCCATGGCGAGGACGCTGTCGAACTCGACGCCGGGCCTGCACCGGTAGAGCAGCATCTCCTTGCCGACGATGTCGGAGATCTCCTTGCGCGGCGCGGCGAGGTGTTTTTTGATGTTGTCGGCGGAGGGGTGGATCGTTTCGCGGCGGTAGAGGGCGATGGTTGCGAGGGAGACTTTGACGGGCGCGGAGAAGCCTGAGGCGGGCCGGATCTCGACTTTACCTTCTATGCGCGGCTGTGTGGAGTACGTCAGTGAGGGTTCATATGGTCGAGCAGGTGAAGGTTATGTCTGGGAGGGGGACCACACACCAATGTCGCTGAAATGCCTGGATAGCCGACCAGAAAATTGCTATTCGGTGGTCCACATATCCGCACGGCGGCGGGGACATGTGTCTTGTCTGCCTGCGCCATAATGGTTGTGTCGTCGCTCCAAGCGAGCGAGCGACAACAATTATGCAAGCAGTCGGCGGGCGGCTATCGAGCTGCCTGCGAGGGCAACATTGGTCGACCGATTCTTGGTGTGCGCAACAAAACCCTCCAAGTCGCGTCGGCAGCGGCGATGAGTTTGCAGTGCGATGTTACACGCCTCGCCTGCGAGCGGGCTGTCGTGGTATACGGTTTGCGACGGCGGCGATTCAGCTGCGTACAAGGAAGTAGGCAAGCTGGTGTGTATATGTACGTCCGTAGGGCTGGCTGGACAACGCTAGACCGAACCCTCAGCCCGTACCCATGCACAGCGCAAGCTCGCCGTGGAAGACTGATCCAGTCGCAATGCCAGTGGTGACGAGTTCTCTATGCACAGCGTAGGTAATCGATGCTTGAAGAATGAGCGAGGATACCGAATGCCTGCCGGCCGGCGTCCAAGGCGCGCTTTTGGGGAATATGCTTCGGGAATTACTGGATCAAACCCCGAGGGCGGTGGAAGTCAGCACGGATGCTTGGAGCCTTCGATCCGTAAACCTCAATCCAGAGAGCTGAACTCGCTTCGATGCGTGGAAGATTCCTGGAGCTGGGAACAACTTCCAGGTTCAGGAACAAGGCTGCGGAAAAGAGGGGACCTGACCGTGCCTCGTGGTTGAAGGAGTCGTGGGGCCGTTCACGGACGTTCTCCAGCTGTCTGTTTAGTGGGACACCTTACGGGGCGACATGGAAGATGCCGACGGGAAGACTTCACGAATCCCGAGGCCGATGTCTAGAAAGTCGAAGAAAAAATGTGATGACTAGAGAATTGACAAATTATCGACATGGGAGCTTGAAGGAGCAGCGTTTCCCTTCTTTGTTTGTACAGCCGATGGGGTTGTTGCTGGTGCTGACTGCATGATGCTTGGACGTTGCTTAAGCGCGCGTCTAGGTGTCCCCACCGTTCCGATGTAGATCTACCTCCGAATCCCATGACTTCCATGCAATGTACCACAATCCGAGCCGACGCTCAGCGCATTCTAAGATCCCTAACATGGAGGCATCAAGCCGCTTTCTAGCGCTTCCAGCGGAGATCAGACAACAGATCCTCCTCCACGCCCTTCCAGAAAGCATACACATAAATCCAGATGCACCCTCCCCACTCGGCGATCTCCAACGAATCTGCAAGCAGATCAACCAAGATCTCGAAGCCATCAGCACCCAGTACGAAGCCACATACATCCTCACCATCCCCGAACACCTCACCTGCATCCGCCCATTAAAACATGGCATCAACCAGATCAAACACATCTCCCTGCACCTCTTCTCCTCCTTCCAAGTCAAGGACCTCCTCGACCGCGCCACAAGCATCATGTGGGACTCGCCCGTCGCCGACGTCCTCGCCCGCTGGATGCGGCACACCCACCCCTCGACCACAAAGCTCCCGCGCCGCGGCCTCAAAACCCTAGACCTCGACATCACGCCTGTGCCCGGCTACGTCCGCAACAGAAGTCCCGCTTGGATCGCCTGGCTCGTGAACCACACCTCCGTCTCCAATAGACTGTGGAACATGCACGAAATCTTCATCGCGGACATGATCACGAATCTGGGATCCTTCTTCTCCATCACGTCGAATCTACAGCAGCCCCTGCTTAGGGTACGTGGGACCATTAGCCCCAAGACGAGGACGAGGATCCCGACGGTGTTTCAGAGGTTGGAGGCTTTCCCGAGGATTGGTGGGATTGATGCGGTGTTTGAGAGTGATTATGTTGAGGATGCGTCTAATTTGCGCTGGGAGGCTATACTCGAGATTCTGCAGACGGAGTACGAGACGACTTCTCCAGGGCCGCTTCGTGACTCACGTCGGATCGTCAAAGATAGGCTACGCGCAGCATTCCAGGATGATGAACCCTTCCGCAGTCTGTTCAACAGAAATGCACTGCAATTGCCAACGTGGACAAGGGATACGACATTGGACATCGCTGCTGTAGCTGCTGGCGGTGGGAGTGCGCAGAGTCTGAGGCTAGAAAGGCTAGGTCCGCTGCAGAGGGCTTATATACATCAGCTTGCTGAGCACTGGCGATTGAGCAGTTTCTCGGAGGAAGTGCATGGACCGGGTGGGGATCAGAAGGCAGTGGTAGTGCTGAACAAGATGGCGGGCAGGTGGAATGTCGAGCCTTGGGGTGCGGGACCGAGTGCGAGAGGATACCTGGGGCATACCAGTGCAGTGGTGTGATTGACGGTGCTGTCCTCCAGACAGTGACTTGAGTAAGCCTCCTTGCAACCGTCTAGTGACCTTGACTTGTGGTTTGCGGAGAGGACGAAGAGTTTTTATTGAGCATCCACAGAGCAGCGCACCTACAGAAGTGACACCTGAGCTTGTTGTAGCTCGCATCTCGTAGTCACCGGATCTTTCCTTGGCATCTACTTCAAAACAAACTTCTTCGCGTTCGTGTTCCCCTCAACTTTTCCATTTCCCAACCACCACGCGACGCGCTTACCTTACACTACTCATCCTCAGGCGACTCCAGCATGAGCGACTACGACAGCGACATCGAGGAATTGCAACGCGAGCTAGTCGACGACCCTACGGATCCGCGGTTTCTTCGTACACTCGATCGCGGCGACGAAGACTTTGGCGATCTACACATCGAAGCGGACGTCAACTTCAAGATGACGGAGCTCGATTGCGACGAATGGCTGGTAACAAATACAGGCGGTCTGCCTGAGCTCTATCCTCGTCTCTTCATTCCTTCGTCGACTCATTGTCCAATCGTCACGCCCGCACTTGACGACAACAAGCCATGTCCACTTCTGAACTTACCCATGGAGCTTCGACTACGGATCTATGAGTTCTGCATACCTGACAAGCACGATTCTCGACTCTGTAGATGGAGTGACTCCCACGATCTTCGCGCCATCGAAATACCTAATGATGATGCGGGTATGGTCGTGCTCCTATCGAGCCCGATCCTGCGTTGTTCGCGCCAGCTGCGCAGCGAAGCCTTATGTGAGATGTTCCGCCGCGTTGAGTTGATCATCACGTGGCTGCCATCCTTCCCGAATCTTGTTCGCTTCCTGGGTAGCGAGGGCTGCGCACTCGTTAGGCATCTGCGGCTCGATGACGACATGGACCTCAAACACCATGATCCCCCAGTCTATCAAGCGGCGATGGAAAGTCTGCAACACTTCCAGCATCTGAAAACCCTCTACATAACACTCGACGGCACGCTCGACAAACCGGCGGCGAGGCCATGCCGAGGACTCACGAATTTCTATCATTACTTCGAGCCACATCACATCGATGCCCTTGGATGTGTTCGACGCGACGCCAATCCTGTGATGAGATGGGCAGATGAGGTGATTGAGTGGCCAGAGCTACCAGCGCTTCGAAGCGTTCGCACAGCAGACTTTGTGCTTGCCCTTCGCACCGATCGTCACACACGCCACTTCGACAATGAGAAGGAGCTCATGAAAGGGCTGCTTACCGTCATGCGATCTGCTCCGAGGCCTACGACATCTGTCCCAATTTCAGCAAAGCCGCAGCGCACTGTGTCTGATGACATTGCCGTGGCGCGAAAGTCAGGAGCGCTTCCCTTCTACAACTTCATGCTTGAAATCGCCACAACGCACTATGAGTGGCCGTTGATGGAGCTTATGCATCGAGCACCCAGATCCGAGGGTCTGATCTACCAAGACTGCGCACTGTGCTATTTCAGCAATTGCTATTGCGGCTACCATGGCATACCAGAAGCTCCCAATGTGCCGCCGGCTGCACTGGGGTCAGATCTGGCGTACGTGCAGCAGGAGTTTCACCCTCTCGATGGCGCAGCATGGATGGGCGACATGTTGTTGGAGCCGCATACTTATCCGGCGTGGCGGTGGGACTGGCAGGCAATCAAGCTCGTACAGGAGTACCTTACACCAAGCGCGTTTGGGCCACAGCCTCCTCCAGTAAACAGAAAACGCCACCTCCGATGGTATGAGAACGAGGAAGGCGAGGTGTGGGATGTCTTCTATAGGTTGTTTTGGGGCAGATTCATGTTGTGGTAGAGGTTCTGCCGCTTCAAGTTGAAGAGTTGATCCAGATCACCTCAATTGGATCTTGGACGTCTAGCCCGAGATGGGATAGCGTAGTACTTGCCGCTGGCAGAGCTCGAGGAAGAGGGACACCATTCAGCAATAACGCTAGTTAGAGCTTATCAGGCTACAAGCTCAACGCTTGGTCGATCCGTCACGCGGGCATTGCAATTTACGTCTGACAGGCTTTCACAGCTGACTTGGAAAATCTGTTGAGATGGGATATTTGGGCAAGGAGGCTCTGATCTATCAAAATGTGCTCCAGTTTGGGCGTAAGATGGGTTCATAGACTGTAATGTAGACATTCCGGAATATTAAGACGACCAGTTGGTCCTCACAATTTCTATGTGATCAGTGATGCGAAAGACATTCAGCAAGAGCATAGAGCAGAGGTATGGCTTTGAGCATTCATGATGTATCTACATCCGCCCCCACTTGCATGCATAAGTCGCAAGGTCACATGGTAGCTTTTGAGGAGCATAATTGTGGGTCCTGACGGCAGTATTCCATAATTTTGGTGCCTACGCCATGGGTAATATGCGCTTAATGTACATTCACCGATCTAGAGATGGCACTGCGTAAAAGCTATAAAGGAGATGATGAAACACGACCATCCACAGCTTTCTCAGCAAGCGACATCCACTACCCATTGCTGTCAACAACACACTTCCCATCGCATAGACTGAGAAATCCATCAACATGCCTTCTGCGACCACAATCGACAGCCATGTCTGGTACAAGCTTCGCAACGTCGCCGCACCAGGCCGCAGCCTCGATGTCATCAACGACGGTCACCAACTGATTGACGCTCGACTTCGAATGGCACAAGATGGCTACTACAGTGGACAGTTCTGGCAATTTCGTCCATCTACTACCCACCCAGGCCTATACAACTTATGCACCATGTGGCTGAAGCCAAACAAATCGTTGGATGTCTATGGCAATGACAAGACCACTCCTCATCTGATCACGACGGAAAGACTGCCTGGGCAGCAGTGGATGGTGCAGCCGATGGGAGATGGAACGTGGCGATTGAGCAATTTGTACTCCGAAGGATTGGTGCTCGCTGTCGATGAAGTCGGTCGCGGGCTGCATCTCGTTCCGCAGGACAGTCTTGGTGGCTCGAGAAGATGTGAATGGATCTTACAGTGGGATAGACCGATCAGGGAGGCTGGGTTTGAGCTTCCAGCGACTGCAGCTCCGAGGCTGTAGGTCATGGCCACCAGAATTATTACCGCTGGTCTATAAATCAGCGAAGAGCAAGGCATCGCCAGAACAGAATGTAAATTGTAGCTTCTTGGGTATCATTCATATTATGTATGACCTCTGCACGGACCTAGAGTGCTTGTGTGAGCTGCAACAGCATCGCCAACCACTCTACAATAGCACAAGGCAAAACCTTCACACCAGCATTCGCCGTCTGCTGCGCGATGCTAGAAGTGGAAGTTCTTGTGCCACCAATGCCACTACCAACGAAGTCTCCAATACCTGAGATATTTGTTGCTGACGCGGTTCGAGGGCCCACGACAGTGGTAGACCGTGTCTGACCAGCAGACGCAGTAACAAGAACAGTGTTCCCTAACGCATCAGTCTGCAATGCAACTGTGGTCGCCGTTTGTCCCATACCGAGCGTGATGGTTGAACCGACCGTGAGAGCTTGGCCAGCTACATTGAAGACCGCACCTACGCCTGCAACAGTACCGACTGCCGAGAAAGTAGAGCCAGCAAGAACGAGAGGTGGAGCGGGAGTCGGTTGCGGCGGCATTGCAGCTTGATTGGTGCCGATCGGGACGAATGTCTGCCCGTTGATGACTGTCGCCGGACCTATCGGGCCACTCGGTCCACCATTGGCTTGGCCTGGAATTACTCCTGCTACCAGTTGAAGTGTCGTACCTGCGCCCGGCACAGCAGCGGCGATCGGCACAAAAGTGACGCCATTGACCACTGTTTGAGCTGCCTGGGGGGTTCCGACAATTGGCTGCGTCTGTATGGACGCAGCAGGTACTGGTAGCGTGAAGGAGAAACCTACGCCTGTAATCGTTGTGACTACTAGTACTTGTGGAGCTTGAACGGCAGTTCCGCCCGGCGAAGCAGGGGTGGGTACACCCGCTTGGCCGGCAGGCTCCGGAGGATCAGATTGCTGTGTACCAGCTACCTGAGTCGGTGAGGTTTGCCCCAGACTTGGAGGCTCAATTACAGGCTGCACGGGTGGAGGTGGAACTGGGTTGGGTTGCGGC
>AZYM01000211.1:0-160229 GCA_000611715.1 Scolecobasidium constrictum UM 578
GGCGGGTGGAGGAGGCGCTTGAGTCGGCGGCGGAGCGATTGGCTCAGGCGGTACAATTGGTTGAGGCACGGGCAACGGCGCCGCCCCCTGTGTGGGTACGGAAGACTTCTTCTTCTTTGTGGTCGATGTAACGGTCAAGAATTGGGCTGTGGGCGCGGCAGCCACTCCACCGATGTGAGACTGATACTCGCATGATTGGAGAATCGAATCAGTAGGATTGAGGGTGCGAGTAATCCCACCATCATTCCGTTGTCGCATCGGAATATAGTTCAACCCATTCTCACCGGAGAAGTCCCAGCTTGGAATTGGTTGCGCTGGCGTCGTTGTGATAGGATATGGCACGTACTCTCGGTCTGCCGATAGGCAAGTTACGTTGCCGGCTATGTCCGTACTTGGGAATGTCCCAGCCCATTCGTAGCCGTACGCGTACTGAACGAATCTAGTGGGCCATGTTCTGTCCTGGATGAGCGTAGCTTTTCAATCGCTGGCGAATAACTCACAGCTTGGTCGTCGATATGCCGCCACCCAGCCCAGTGTAAGAGATATCCCAAGTCTGGGTGCCCTGCTCATTCATAGGAGGGAGCGTGTAGCCATCAGGCAGCGTGTCGAAGATAAGACTCGTGCTTGTTGAGTTGTCATCTTCATCGATGATGATCAGTCTCGTAGCAGCGGTAATGGTGGTCGAGAAGTCTAATTCATGCCACCAAAACTCGCTTTTATGTGCCTACGTGCATGTCAATTCCTGCAGTGACACTTGATCGTGAGACTTACAAAGAGCCCACATGCGAGAACACATCCGCTCGCATTAGGAGCTGGTGTGATAACCGCCCCAGCAGTTTTGGAAGAGCTGCTGGGTGAACCCAGGGTAGAGCCTCTCGAACTGATTGTGGTCGAGGTTCTGCTGCTCGTCGACGAACCGATCGCTGATCTTGACGAATTCGTCACAGTGATCGCCAGGCTTGGTGCGGTGAAAATGCTTGCAAGAGATATTACACAACATATTTGAAGTGGCCATGAGAGGAGTCGCAATGCCATGGTGCGTCCAAACCAAAAATCCAGAACGAAAGACTTTAGAGCACTAAAGAAATAGAGTAGTGAGTGGAAAGTCCTGGATATCCTTTTTCTAGCGAGCGTGAGGTATGAAAGTGACAAGCGATCTCATAATGGAGGCATCGGGGGTCAATTTGTTGATGCTTTTGCAGTATCGAGCGGATGTGTGTCTTCGCCATCTTAGTGGTGCTTTGGAAACAAAGGCTTCCTGCAGCCTGCTATGACGAGACGGCAAGATCCATTTGGATACGAGCAGACTGACTGGAAGTGAAGTGCGAAAGAGTTGTACAGACTCCGCCCCCAAGTATTGCCAGGGTACGAGGGTTGTAGAACCACTCATCGGACGAGCCACATCTGAGACGGAGGACTGCCCGATGGAATTTCAAGGTCCATTTAAGCGTGGAAGGCCGGGGCCGTGAAGACATCGAAAGATTAGTTGGTGTTGTCAAAGGACACGAGAGCTCGGTGGTCAGCCAACAGGGAGGAGAGATCGCGCCAAGTCGCGGTGGCCGACGCATCTGAGAGGGCCTCAGCCTCAGTCAATGGGAAGTTCCGTGGAACAATTTACACAACTGTACTCCATAAGGCTGGTGAGCAGCGCGCAACTTTGTCGAGATATCTAATGCCCTGGTTTCAGCAGCTTCAAGCAATTGTCTTCATGGTACTGGCCAAAAGCATCGCTAAGGCAATGAAGTGCGTCGAATTTTAGTTTATATGGACTTCAGCTAATGCAGCGCAACTTGATGACCAGGCAGAAAATGTGACGTTATTCTGATGATTGCGATGGCTACCAATCGCGTCGTCGAAGAAAAAGGAGCGTGAGTTCGTCGGCAATGGCGACGAATGAGCTTAGAGGCCGATCGGTTTGCATCACGTGATCAAACATACCGTCGCACCATTAGCCCCGTCATTTTGCATCGAGCACATGAGAGTGGGGATTACAAAGTGAAATCGATTTTAGTCAGCTTTGTATCCGTAGGGCAGCTCTTTTAAAGTCCCACCATTAATGCGGCTCAGGACAATCAAATCTGCTGTTATATTGTATTGCTGGAAAGCACCAGACATCAGCGCTGTTTCTGCTATTCATAACAGACTCGGGTGCTACTGCAGGACACACAGAGAGGACGAAATCATCGCTGAGATCCATGTGTACAGAAATAACGAGCCATGCGTAGAGTCCGCGGCCGCATTCGCAGTCTGTTCTGCTGGTGACCTGGTACGAGTACCAGTGGCGCCCATCCCGCTCTCTATCGCATCGCCGATTCCTCCAGTCGCTATCGTACTCCCGCGTAATGTAGAGCTGGTAGTCGCTCCTCCAGCTGCGTTGACGAGAATCGTGTCACCTTGCGAATTCGTCTGCAAAGCGATCGTCTCTGCGACTGAACCCGAGCCCAGAGTGACAGCTGAGCCTATACCAAGTATCTGACCATCTATGTCGAAGATTAGCGTCGCTCTTCCTGCTGTGCTGATTGCCTGGAATGTTGAGCTGCCAATAATGAGCGGTGGTATACTAGCCGCGGGCGAAGGCATGTCTGGCACATTAGGCGACGCAGGCGGTTCTGGTTCATTTGCATCATCGACGGATGGAGGAGCTGGGGTCTCGCCGGCGGCTGGCACCGGGTTCAGCGACGGCACGGCCGACTCCGGATTCGGTGGCTCAGGCTGCGGGACTTGTGGAGCTGGCTGCTGCGCAGCAGGCGATGGAGGTGTTGTCGCAGCGGCCTTTCTCGATGTGCCAGTTATGGTCAGAAACTCAGCAGTCGCATGAGCGCCCGCAGGCACAGGTGCAACTTCAGTTGCGCATAACTGCAATATCAGATCCGTGGGATTCAAAGAGCGTGTGATTGTCTCAGGCATTGGCAATTCTTTCGGTTCATAGTTCAAACCATTTTGGCCTAGACGGCTGGAAGAGGGCGAAGGCTGCGCTTTCGTACTGTACGATGGGAAAGGACGAAATTTCTTCTCTGCGGCTGATAGACAAATCGGTTGGCCTCCAGCGTCTGTCGTCGGGAATGTCCCCTTCCAGTTGTATCCTACGGGATACTGGATGAACTCCATGGGAAATGTTCTGAACCGGTTAGTGATGATTCAAACAAAGTATGTGCAGATATTGAGCTCACAGCTTCGTAGTCACGATTTGGCCATTGAAGGTCTGATACGTTATGTCCCACGTCTGTGTACCTTCCTCATTCATGGGTGGGAGCGTGTACCCAGGCGGTAAATTGTTGAAGATGAGTGAGGTACTCGTGCTGTTGTCCGATTCGTCTGTGAGAAGGAGCTTGGTCGCGGCTGTAATCGTGGTATTGATGAATAGCTCATTCCAGTAGTAGCTTGTCTTAGTTGCCTGAGTCTAACGTCAGCTAAGACACATACCCAGAGTTCGCAGGCGATTTACTCCTATACCGCAATTGATCGGACAGCCACTTAGACTTGGACCTGGCGTGATCGAAGCCGGCGGAGGAGCAGATGAGTTTTGGGCAAGCGATTGTGATGCCATAAGATGTGCAAGCATTGCGATGCGCCATCGCTTGGCAGCCTCGATGAGAAGTCCATGTTGCTCAGATCTTCTTGATGTTTACGGTCGCAGTGACTGGTGCTGATATTGCTAACGAGTGCTACAAGGCTTGAGATCGTGCTCAAAAGCTCTTGTCGAGTCGTGCGACCACGCCGGATTCTGCTGTGCTTTCAACGAATCGTAAATATCATTCTTCTCTCATACAATGATAATGGCCACCAGAAATCTCGGATTACCTCGTGGCGGACAAGATTCGAACTGTGCCCAGTATATAGATTGATGGCTGCAGGCCACTCGAAGACCAACTAGGGGCGGTAGCGATTCTGGAAAATACTCCGAAGTTTAGGGCGCACATCTCGTCCGCATGAGCTTCGCGCATCGAATGCTTATTTCAACATCCTATTCTTGTTCGTGATCAGTTGCTTGTATACTCCCGGCCATAAAGAGACCTCGTATATGCAGCCTATGGCAGCCCCGGTCAGTGTCTGAAACCTAGGATGTACTCCATGCAATTTCTGTATCGAAATCTTGATGGCCAGTCGATCGATGCAGTGTCCGCAGAAATGCTCAAGATGCAAGGAACAAAAGTGCAAGGGCCGGGCCGTCCTTCAATTGTGAACACGAGGTGGGTGGTCTCAGCCTGGTAGGATTTAAGGTCGTTGGCAAGTGATCGATATGCATATGTGGTCAATCCTGAAGCTGCAGGAACAGAGCATGGCAGCATATCACGGCACTCTGTCGTTTCGAAGAGCTCAGACATATAGCTTTTAGCACAATTTTGGACGCGCGTTTGTGCTAGAGTCGATCTTGTGGCAATCACGTGACAGAGATACATGGTCAGTATTACCGACTCGTGTCATGATCTATATCCCTTTAGTATGTTATCATGTCTTTGATTGGACTTAACATCATCCAAGACATGTGGACGTCAGCCTCATATTCTCATTTCCCCTCTCCATCACGATGCCGTTAGTGATTCCATCTCCTTCTTGACAGTCTCGAGGCCTGTCTTGACTCTCATGCCAATTCTGTTGTCTCGTTAGCACATCCTATCCGTGAAAGACCATAATTCAACTGACCTTGCATCCAAATCATAAGCCTCCCACGCTGCGGCTTTCTCGAGCCAACTATGCGCTTCCCTCAACGCATCAATATCTCCACCTCCCTCGCAATAGTCCTTCCAGTACACGACCGCCATCTCATAATGCGCCACAGGTAATGTCCAATTATCCTTCAAACCGCCCTTGAACTCATGCCACGGATGCAGCATGATCTCCGACAGCAATTCTCTCGCCTCTGCTCTCCTGCCCAAATTCCGATACACAACGGCATCGAGCAGTTTGAGAATGCACGTCTCGTCATTACCCTCTTTACTCCACGTCGGATTCGCAGGCGAAGTGCTCCACTTGATCTTCGTGAGGGACGTCTCGAGCTGAGCAGGCTGCATTCGCTTATATCCGTTCCAGAAGTAGATCATCTCCTCCAGGGGCGCAACGCCCACCGCGTCCACGAGGTCGCAATTCCACTCCTTCGCTCTTGCTTCCCATTTCTGTATCTTGCGTCCGACGAAGGCGTCGAATGGTAGTTGGCGCCCCATCATCTTCTTCTTGCCAATGTGGTCGGGTGTCTTCTTGAGGAGCGTAGTAGCCTCTGCTTTCGCATTGACTGCGCCTTTGGCATCGCCGCTTTCTTTGAGCTCACGGTAGCGTTCAACCCATGCCGAGGCCGCGACAAAGTAGTAGAGACCATGCGACCAGTTGTTCAGCTTGACGCAGCGCTGGAAGCCCTCGGCGCATAGCTCGTATCGATGGGAAGACATGTAGCTTAGCGATTTCTCAAAGGCCTGCAAAGCGCGCACTTGCTTCAGATTCGCGTCTGGAGTCTTATCCAGCAGCTCGATCGCCTTGTCCAACTGTCGGTCGCTCGATAGCATCCTGGCTTCTTCGAGAATCCATAGACGACTTTTAGGGTAACGCAAGCGGAAGCTCTTCAACAGTGCTGCGCACCGAGCTTTGGGGTGGGCACCTCTACCATGCGTGGGCAGAATGTCGCAGAAACCAACGAAGCCATTGTAATATCCTAGTAGTACAAGTCCAGCAAAGGCGCCATTGATGTTCGTGAATTTCGAGGCTTGCCAAAGCAGGGCTAGTCCGCGTACGCGGTCTCCTCTGAATCCTACGATCTTGATGAGCGTATTGAAGGCAGGTGGTAGCATGGAGATGAGAATCTGGATGATGCCAAAGCACATGTTTGATCCTGAATGGATGAAGCCGTCTACAACATTGTCGCCAAATACTTCCATGCCTGGTCCTGTTTGGAATGCGCTTGATTTTCGGCGCAGAGCGGCGAATCGTTGGCGTGGGTCGTCTTTTATGGTCATCTTGTCCATATCGTCCGTCACGTCGACGTCTGTGGATAGCCGCCCCTGGTACTTTTCAGTGACCTTCTGCTCGTGTGCCTCATCTGCGTCCACGAAGTCATCGTCGGATTCGTCTCCAGCCAAAGTTGTCGAATCAGCAGAACCCGTCTCGGAACTTTTTGAAAGCTGTTGGCTCGATGAAGCAGCGCTGGATGCGGTATCACTGGATGTGTCCAAGTCTGAAGAAGTCAAGTTGTGCTTCGCAAGATATTTCTGCTCTTCCTGCTGGATAGAATCGAGCACAAGGTATGCCTGCCTCAACTTATAGAAGCCCTTTAAAGCCTCCGTCACGCTCTCAGTCAACACGCCCGTTACCGCACTCATCAATCGTAGCTCCGCCAGTATCAGCGCATACTCTGTGCCTGAAGAATAGATGGATGCAGACGAGCTCCCTGGATCCCTTTGAGCATGTGACTGAGCAGCAGACGCGGCAGCCTCGGCATCAGCAATCCGTTCTTGAGCTTCCTTCATGACTTCACGCTCGAATCCCAATACCGCACGTAAGAAGATGACCACAGCCCGGCCGTGCTTGTGAAAGACTGAGCTACCCTTGGCCAATTCTTCTTCAGCACGCTCGATCTCGTCGTCCATCATGAAGGAAGCTGCGTGCATGGCTTCCTCGAGGTGCTTCGACTCGTCCAAGGCATTGAGAGATGTTGTTGAGGCCGAAGCCTTGCCACCGCCGAAGACCCCGCGTAGCATGGTTGATCGACCTGGCCGCTTGATAGAAAACCAATCAATAGGAGGATTGTCTGATAGTGGTCTCGTGTAATCGAAGCTTAGAAAATCTGCACGAGAATAAAATCGAACCCGTTATTATGCAGACGTCAAACGAATGTCCCGCGCCATGTAGGCTGCGTCACGTAAGCACGATAGCAAAGTGACTAGCAAGTGAAGCTGAATGTGTAAGAGTATGGCAAAATGAAGGCTCAAGGCAGCAATGTACGAAATGCTGTTCCTGAGCTAAAGAGATCAGCTCCAAGGGAGTACAGGGGCATCATGACGAAGTCTTCTCGCCTGCAGTGACGGTGACAGTGGAGTACGGCTGCGGGATGTTTTGTCGCCGCATGTACCAACCTTGTCCGAAAGCGGTAAGCGGCGCGACGCATAAGTGGAGCACGTGGGCTCGTCAACAGCATCGCTAGAGTACGAATGCGAACGTACCTGCATCACAAAACGATACAAGTCAGAATTACTCGCAGATCGATAAAGTTCACGCACATTCACATACACGCACGCTCAAGATGTCCGCATCAGCAGCAACAGACAACAAGGCAACGTCGAACGAGACGCCCGCACCTGAACAGAAGAAGCCCACCGCCGCACTGGAAGAGGATGACGAATTCGAGGATTTCCCTGCGGAAGGTGCGTTCACTTTCATGTTATATGGATGGATTTGGAGGGGTCGCTGACGATGCACTAGACTGGGCTGAGGAGGACACCGAGCTTCCGAGCGGCAACCTGCACCTGTGGGAGGAGAGCTGGGACGACGACGAGCAGAATGACGACTTCTCGAAACAGCTGAAGTGGGTGATACGAGTCGGCAATCCTGACAAACCTCAATACTAATATGAGATAGGGAGGAGCTGAAGAAGGTGGGAACAGGCAAATGAGGAGGTGGATGATTGCACAACAAACCACGCCACAAAGCGAGCGTAGATCGAACAGCCAAGCACCGAACATTCGTTGCGACGATAATTCAACGCCTGCGTACATGACAAGAGACGGATGGAACTTAGGTCATGAAAGAATGCGTTCGGTGCGTTTGATAGTTGTTGACTGATAGTGTGGTATATATTTCTCGCCAGTCTACGTACTTAAGCTATGTACGGTCATACAATCATCGTCAAGCGCTGTCGAATATTTATTTCTTGGTCGCTTTTGGTAGTCCTCCATGCACACGTGCACTTACGACTTGGAAGATAGCGCAGACACACCAGGCAGATCCTTGCCCTCAAGCAGCTCCAGTGACGCGCCGCCACCGGTCGACACGTGGCTCAGCTTGTCTTCGACGCCGTACTTAGCCGCCACAGTCGCAGTATCACCGCCACCAATGATGACAGTCTTGCCAGCCGCTGTGGCCGCGATCGCAGCATCCAGCGTAGCCTTGGTACCCTTTGCGAAATTGTCGAACTCGAACACACCAGCTGGACCATTCCAAAGGATAGTCTCTGCCTCGCCGATGGTCTCAGCGAAAAGCTTCGCGCTCTTCTCGCCAGCATCGAGACCCATCCAGCCGTCTGGGATACCCTCCTCGTCCGTAGCATAGCCCACCTTTGCGTCCTTGTCAAACTTGTCTGCGGTCACGTAGTCAACAGGCAGCACAATCTTGACATTGTTCTCCTTTGCCTTCTTCGTGAGATCAGCCACGATCTTTGAGCCTGCCTCGTCGAAGAGCGAGTTGCCGATCTTGACGTTCTCGAGCGTCTTCTTGAAGGTGAAAGCCATGCCACCGCAGATGATGAGGCTATCGACCTTGCCGAGCAGGTTATCAATAAGCTGGATTTTGTCCGAGACCTTTGCGCCACCGAGGATGGCAAGGAAGGGTCGCTTGGGGTTCTCGATTGCCTTGGCGAAGTAGTCCAGCTCTTTCTTAACGAGGAAGCCTGATGCCTTTTGTGGGAGATCGACGCCGACCATGGAGCTGTGAGCGCGGTGAGCCGTGCCGAACGCGTCGTCTGTTAAATTGGTCAGCTTGTGCCTCGAGGTTTATCTGCTCGCCTGTCCTTACTGATGTAGACATCTCCCAGCGCGGTAAGACCTTTTCTGAACTTCTCGACATCAGCCTTGTCGGCCTTGACCTTCTTGCCCTCAGCGTCCTTGCTGCTGCCCTCCTCTTCAGCATGGAATCGCAAGTTCTCAAGCAGAATGACCTCGCCATCCTTTGCATCATTGACAAGCTTTTCTGTCTCAGGACCGACGCAGTCTGGAGCGAATGTGACTTTGCTGCCGAGCAGCTTCTCCAGCTCTGGCACGACAGGCTTGAGCGAGTACTTCTCATTGACCTTGCCGTCTGGACGTCCCAGGTGGGACATCAAGATGACTGCCTTTGCGCCTTGCTTGATCGCATACTGGATCGTGGGCAGAGCACCCTGGATACTGCATGTTCATAAGTTTCTCTCCACTCTTCGTGCTTTATAGGTGTCGATGCCGCCATACCGCTGAGGATTCGTGACCTTCTTGTCCGAGTCGAGCGGCACGTTGAAGTCGACGCGAATCAGGACTCTCTTGCCCTTGAGATCCACATCTTCAATGCTGAGTTTGGAGCTGAGAGACATGTTGGGATTGTGTTCTGTGACTGTGAAATGCAAGATTGTTAGCCAGAACTCCTAGCAACTGCTTCGCCAATATCTCAAATATGCTACGAAATGCTCGATGAACTCATACTTATCTCGATCGACTGCAATTGCGGTAATTTGTGACACCAATAGCTTTGTTGCTGCTCGGATTTGCTTTTATGGTGGGGTGGGTTGACGTAGGAGGTACACAGAGGGGCAGTACGGTGGGCTTTAGTATGGCGGAGGATTGTTGACGGCGCGAAATCTCCCGTTGAAGATGCTCACAACCCGTTTTGCGGCGAACAGAAACTCGTTGTTCGGAAGCATGGGATTTATTATCCATGACTTTTCGTCGGTTGTTCGATATCACGATCGTACCTGCTTCTTTCGGTGAACATGCACAGGTGCTGAGGCATGTGGGCAGGCGCGGTCGGGAGATCTACGAATCTCTTCATCCACACCATCCTTCCTCACCACTTTCAACTCAGTAGGACGCTTTACCCTCTTAGCGGACCATGTTCCTTGTGCTCCAGGCTGATGACTAGCGACTAATTCCTCCAGTAGAAGCCGTAGTGAAAGCCTGCTCGAAGGGTCAAGAAAGTTAGAGCATGAATCTTATGACGGATGAACAGGATCTTAAAACATACATTAGCTATCTCAGGCTGCTCAGGACGCTATAGTATGTTATAAACTCCTGGATCAATATGCTCTGATATGTTCCATGACTATGATGGTCGCGGTGCGGGGAGGAAGCAAGATACCATCGACCTTGACTTTCGTTGGCATCATCATGGACTTTCTGGACACTTCTTTGAAGCCTGCCTTTGCGTATGTTCGGAAAGCAGCCAAGTTTTCGCTGTCGACGCGCACACGAAACAATAGCTCAGAGACGCCTTCTGCGTTGGCGACCTTTTGTCCAATTTCGAGAGCCCTTCGGAGTATCCTCTGCCCGACGCCCATCCCGCGATGGCCAGGCGCAACGTAGACACCATTCAGGTTGAAGGTCATTTTTGAAAGTACTCTTGAGTTTTGCTGCTCGTTCAACCGCGCCTCGGACGCATCGCTCTCTGCAGAGGTCGGCTTGGCCCCAGCCACCGAATTATGCCCCTCTCGAACCAGCACTGTTGTCGCCAACCATTCTCTATCAACTAATGCTCGCACAAGAGTATGGTCATCATCGCATCGGAATTTCGATGTATCTGCCAATGCGACAACCGTAGTGGCTTGTGGATTTGCCAGCCTTGCTTCCCAGACCTCGTTGGTGAAAGCGGCCTCACGCTCATATGTCGAAGCGAAAGCTTCGGGCGACTCCTGGAGTGACAGTAGGCGGAAATCTTTCGATTTAGAGACTGCTTGCCGCCAAATGTCTTGATCCGAGAAGGATTTGGGAGCAACGACGAATTTCATGCTCGGAGGTGTTCCATGATTCATGACGCTCATCTGATCTTGTCAGGTGTACCTCACAACAAAGAAGCCCAGGATTCGTTAGAAGGATGACTAGCTACGACCTCTAAAGACTGTGTGATCGGATTGTTGCGCAGCAGATCATCGTTTGTGTATCGATATTTTATCTGACTTACTTGAGTCATCCCGCATACTCGATACTCAACTCACTCAAGCTAACCATATTGAGTAGTCCTCAGCCTCGTGCCTCGTGATCGGGAAACTGCACAGCACTGAGACATCACGCACCTCGAAGCAGACATGCGGCAAGCGACTGCCTGGAGCTCGAGATCCTTCTGCACCTGCCTTTCACGTTTCGCTGCAACCCTCGGTCTCTCTTCTCGTCGTCTTGTTCCTCGCTCGACCTCTATATGCGATTCCAAAGTACCAAGCATAGACTGCTTCTGCTCGTTTCAATTTCTTTACTACTTTTGCTGTTCTCTTATTGCATATTCGCGAGCATAATTCTTGTACTTCGGACGTCACTTTCACGCAATAGCATCGACCGCAACAGTGGCCTACCATGGACGAAGCTGGCATAGCGGACTACTACCACAGCCTTGGAGAATGGCCCGTCGGCGAGGCGATGAAGAGCTTCGATGACCCAGATAATTACGACGAGCTCGCTCGAGCCGTAATGAGTGCTCGGACTCGGAACTTCGTGGTCGATTTCGACGATGAGAACGCCTGGTGTGGCTTCGACCTCGATGCGCTGTCCATCTCTACCCTGCTGAAGAGCGATCGGCCTCCCGAGCTCAACACCAGATGGATCAACATATGGCTACCGCACGAACAGAAAGATGTGCTCGAGGCTCTGGCAAAGCATTACGACTTCACGCCTCGCCTGTTGGGTTTCATGCAGTCACCGCCACTGAAGCAGTCGCGATCCGCAAATAGCAGTACGAAGACCAGCCTTGTATCGTCGCTACTGCATCGATCAAAGCATTCCCCTGACTCTGTGGCCACCTCCGAGAAGCCGCTGGATAGAGAAAGTCCCATTAACTCGATCCTCGATGCTGGACTGAGCTCGCGGGAGCTCATTGGCATGGTAACTTCGGATGGCGCTTCTTCACGCTCGGACTTCACGGACAACCTGAACCCATACTTTCTGGCGAATGAGATATGGCATTACTCGTCTGTTGATTGGGGCCGAAAGTGTATGTTACTCACAGTGTCAACGATATGCCTGACTAAAGTTAACGCAGATGTTTGTGTTGGGTATAACACAATCCACAACATTCCAACAAAGGGGCGCACAGAGCCGACAGATGACGAGCCACATCATGAAGATCGACCATACGGCAAAAGAGTCTGGAATTGGCTCATCCTCTGCGAGGACAGGACTGTCATCTCCATTGGTGAAGATCCATATCCCACCCGCAACTGCTTGCTCTCTCAGCATCAACAGATCTCGCTGAATATTATCCGACGGAACTTGATCAACACCTTCCGGCAGCTTTCAAAAGCACGAGACAGCAGCCATGACCCGGCGCAGATGCAACTACCGCTCCGAACTCGACTGGGCGATACTGAGGAAGAGACCATTCATCGAGCGACGGATGTCCCTGGCATGCTATTCTACTACCTGTTCGACGACTGGCTCAACACATACAGTCTCATCGCGCGCCGAGAACACCGCTACGCCCGCGAGCTCAATACCTTGCGCATCCAAATGATGAGCCGTGCCGTCCTCGAGCATATCGAACGCCTGCACCACATCGGTCGTCAACTTGGCGTCCTCAAGCGCGTCTACCAGTCTTACGAGATGATCATCGACCGCGTTCTTGAGCGGCAGGAGCCGACACTTGCCTCGTTGAAGAACTCCAAAGTCGTCAATACCGGTGGTCTGCAATCGATGGACGCATCAACGACCAATATCCCCATGATCCGCTCGCCCCCTCTTCATCTCGATGAGAGCCAACTCCTCGGTGTGTCCATCAGCTCCGCCGCCCGTGCTCGCTTCGAACGTCTCAAACACCGCATCCGCCTATACGCACTCAGCGAGATCAACGAATGCCTCGACCAGAAAGAATCGCTTGTCATGATGAACTTCAATCTCATCGCCATCAAGGAAGCCTTCTCTGTTGAGCGACTGACCGAAGTCACGCTGCTCCTCGCGAAGATCACCATCATGTTCATGCCCGTATCGCTGCTTAGTGCATACTTCGGAGGGGAATTCACGGACGCAGATTTCACTGTTGCGAGCTACTGGAAGTGGTTCGCTGGTATATTCGTGGCGAGTGGGGTTGCGCTGTTCTTGTTTGGTGCTATGAGTGGGACGGTGCAGAGTAAAGTGTTGTACAAACCGCTGGGGCAAAAGATTAGAGAGAAGAGCATGTTCTGGATGAAGAAGAAGAAGGACAAGGGCAAAGCTGATGACGAAGAAATGGTGTTCTAGAAGGTTACATAGACATGAATGGGGTATCGAGCAGCACAGTCTAGATAAGAACATCGCATGCCCATATTAGAAGATGGTAGCAGTAATCTTGTCGGCGTGCTGGAACCAGGAGGGGTCGACATCCACGACCATCCCGATCCGCTTGAACTCCCGCATCTCGACGTCGCCTCTCAACGCAAGAGCCATAATGACATAATCGTATTCTGTTCCGACAGCAGAAGGATTCAGTGCCCTCAGAACATTTCGTGTGCCCGCATCACGTTTCATGTCATCTGTCGCCGCGAGCTGCAAGCACTGCAGTATCTCCCCGTCCTCGATTCTGTCAAGATCCTCCTTGGTGTCAGGGTAGAGATGCGCTGTGCCGGGCAGATACCCTGGTGCAGAAGGATCCGGTAGCTTCACTGCTGCATTGCTGTCTCCGTACAAGTTCACCTCTACCGGGATCATGCGTGAGAAGAGCTGAAGTGACCCACCTTCGACGGGTCCGAACACGTTACCAGCCTTTGTGCGTACTTCAGCTTTGATGCAGGTAGCCCAAAGATCCGGCAGGAAATTATGCTTAACCCACACAACATCACCAATTCGCGACGCCCAACTCCACGACGGTGTATCACTTCCCGAAATGCGAGCGCAGTTCGCCCCATCCGGCGAACTCCACGTCAACGACCTCAGCAGATCATGCGACCACATCCCAGCAAGGTACTCGCCTTCTCGCAGCGTAGCCATCAGGCTCGCAATGCCCGAGATGGCAGGCAACAAGTCAGAGCTATACGTCAGCTTCCTCCGCGAGTACTTTTCAACGAGCAAGTGCCAAAAGTCAAGTTCGTCTCGTATGCAGTACTGCGTGTTGAACTTGATCCCGAGTTTTGCGCTCCTGTTCCCATGCAACATGGACGCGTCAAGCCTGAGCTGTTCGCGCGCCTTTCGCAGGGCTATGGGAGACCGACAGATACAGATTTCTTCGCCCTCAGCGGGGATGTGGCGTTCGATGGACCTGCCGGCGGTGATGTTCGCGAGGTCGGTCTTGTCCTGAAGTAGCGGGACTGAGAAATGCGTACATTCGCAGTGAAACTCTGTTTGACACTCAAAGATGACCTCGGACGGAGTGAAATGCAGCAGACGGGTACCTAAGAGTCTCTCTTGATAGCACCAACCGCGCTCAGTAATCGGGCAGCGTTGAGCATTGGGATCCTCTTCCAGCGGCAAGCCAGGGTTCTCGCTGTGCTCTGGTGTCTTGCGTACTGACAACACAATCGGCTCCTCCTCTCCATGCGAGATACAGTCGGTTATGATCTTCTTAGTTGCGTCTCTGCGTCCAAGGAAGCCAGCCTTGCTATCCGGTGCACGTGTTGCCACGATGGTCACCTCTGAGCCACGGTAGATGCTTGCCATCTTGGTACTCTCCTCCTCCCAGTCTTGCTTGTCGTCTTGAACGATGCATAAAGAGTCTATCCAAAGGTACTTGAGACCAACAGCTCGGGTGACATGTATGGCGTCCTGAAAAGTTCTTGGTATCGAGCTCCACGAAATGCCTCTTTTGTGCCACCACGAGTTCCACGAAGTGGTTCGCAACGAAACTTTGCCTCCCCAGCAGTGACTTAAAGTAGCATATCGTTCCATTTGGCCACCAGTCTCTATCAGTCTGACTTCGTTCTTGTTAACGCCCGCACTGACATCCAAGATGCGCGATGGCAACTGCGCCGATATACCAGTGCATGTGCACAATTCATGATAGCGCTTGCATGACGAGATGTTAGATTTCATGAAATCGATCGTCGATTCCGAGAATGGGTCGACAGGAACTTCGAGAGACGATCCGAAAGGCCTGTACTATTTATGAGCTGTGCGTAAAAGTTCCACATGTTGCTGTTACGAACCATGGGAATGGAGTCATCTGACCAATCTCTGTGAAGATCTCCAGACTCAGCACATTGATCCGCTTGATTTGATGCTCTAGCTTGATCTTCAAGTCAATCTGCGGTCGTGCATGCCACATGATGACGGAGATCTCTAAGAGCTGTTCGGGCACGCCTTCCCACTGCACGCGATGCAGCATAAGACTCTCCAGCAGGACAGCGCAAAAGCGACACCCTTCTTCAAGTCGCATGAGAGTCTCCACGGAAGTCTGGAAAGAATACCACTTTGTCTCTGAGCCCAGATGACCTGGTAGGCCTTCACGGTACCTTCTTGGGTCTAGGCAGAGACAGTGGGGACAATAGTCTGAACTTGGACGTGTACTCATCATCCAATCGTGTTCAGTTGACTGGATCTTCCAGGGATTCGTTGTTGAGGTCTTCATTTGCGAAGAAGATGCGGATGCCTTTTGAATGGCGAGGGCCTTGTTGTAGTCCCGCCATACTGCGTCTGTGTTTGTCTGGGAGTTCCTGTTGTAGAAGTCTGCGATGGCTTGTTTGAGCATCCTGTTCCTGAGTGCGCTCGTGAGCGCGATATCATAGCGAAGTATGGAGAAAAGGTACGAGAGCCCAGGCTGGACAAAACCGGTGTCTGAGTACTTAGAGAGTTCAGCCGCAATCTTGGCATAAATTCGGGACGCGCGCGCCTCTCCTGCAAGGAGTATCTCCTTCAAATTTCCATATTGATACACATTATGCATATCGTACATGGCGTCTCAGTATACACAATCTGAGCAGAGATGAGGGTGTATCATCCATTTTCCCGATCCGTACACCATGAAGTCCCCACATGTTGCTAGATTCCCTAAGCATCAAGCAAACCATTACTCCACCTTGACCTCAAGCCCGCTCCCATCGCCCTTAATACCAACCACAGCCGTATCCCCTCCCTTAACCTTCCCCCTAATAATCCCATCCGCCAGCCCATTCCCAATCTCCTTGCTAATCAGCCTATTCAGCGGCCTCGCGCCAAACCTAGGATCATAACCCCGATCACACAACCACACTTTCACTTCCTCAGGGACCTGCAGCTGTATCCTCCGTTCATCTAGTCGCGTCTGTAATTCCTTGAGGCGTATGTCCACGATATCTCGCAAAGCGGCTTTGGATAACCGGTTGAAGATGATGAATTCGTCGATGCGGTTGAGGAACTCGGGTGGGTAGGAGTGGTTTACTATATCCATGACTGCGTTCTTGATCTGCGGGGATATGGCGTCGTCATCCTTCGCAACTTCAGTGGACACGGACGAGTTGCTCTTCGTAGGCGGGCGCGCAGCCACGGGGTCGTCGCCTAGAATGACGTCTGCGCCCAAGTTCGACGTGAGCACGATAATCGTGTTCCTGAAGTCGACTTTGTGGCCTTGCGCATCGGTGAGGAAACCCTCGTCTAGCACCTGCAGGAGCAGCGCTGAGATATCCTTGTGTCCCTTCTCGAACTCATCGAATAGTAGGACGGCGTAAGGTTTCCTCCGCACCGCCTCCGTCAGCTGTCCCGCGTCTTCATACCCCACATACCCCGCCGGCGATCCAATAAGCCGGCTCACCGTGTGCTTCTCCTGGAACTCGCTCATATCGAAGCGGATAACAGCCTGTTCGGTGCTGAAGAGAAAACTCGCCATTTTCTTGCAGAGTTCGGTCTTGCCGACGCCCGTTGGGCCTAGGAACATGAAGGAGGCCAGAGGTCGGTTTTCGCCGGACAGGCCCGCGCGCTGCATGCGTACTGCGTTGGCGACGGCGGTGAGGGCTTCGTCTTGGCCGCGCACGGATTGGCGGAGCGTGTCTTCCATGTGCACGAGCTTTTCGACTTCGCCGGCCATGAGTTTGGTCACGGGGATGCCTGTTGTGCGCGACACGACGCCAGCGATATCATCTGCGGTCACGGATTCGTGGAGGAGCGAGTCGCCTGTGCGTTGATCACCCTCTTGCGGGAGCTTCTTCTGCAACTCCGGGATAGTCTGGTACTGCAGCTGCCCGGCCTTCGCAAAATCGCCATCTCTCCTCGCTTGCTCGAGATCAAACCTCGCCTTCTCAATCTTCGCCTTCGTCTCCTTGATCTCCTCGATCTCCTTGCGCTCTTTCTCCCATTTCTCAGTGAGGATGTTGACCTCACCCTGCTTCTGGCTGAGTTTCTCCTCGAGCTTCTCGCGCCGCTCCTTGCTGACGACATCGGTTTCCTTGCGCAGCGACTCGAGCTCGATCTGGATCGTCATGATCTGTCTGTCTAGCTCTTGGATGGCATCTGGTTTACTTTCTTGCTGGAGGCGGAGGGCGGAGGCTGCTTCGTCGACGAGATCGATGGCTTTGTCTGGGAGGAAGCGGTCGCTGATGTAGCGGTTGCTGTAGGTGGCTGCTGCGACGAGGGCGCTGTCTGTGATGCGGACGCCGTGGTGGACTTCGTAGCGTTCTTTGATGCCGCGGAGGATGCTGATTGTGTCCTGCACTGATGGCTCGCCTACAAGGATGGGCTGGAAGCGTCTTGCCAGTGCGACGTCCTTCTCGATGAGTCGGTACTCGTTTAATGTGGTTGCGCCGCAGCATTGCAGTTCTCCTCGGCTGAGGGCGGGCTTGAGCAAGTTGCTCGCATCGATGCTGCCTTCTGCTTTACCCAATCCTAGAAGCGTATGCAGCTCGTCAACGAACAGTATGACGCCTCCCTTTGCATCCTCCACCTCTTTAAGCACCCTCTTCAACCTCTCCTCAAAATCACCACGGAACTTCGCGCCCGCGATCAATGATCCAAGATCCAGCGAGATGACTCTCTTATCCTTCACAGAGTCCGGCACATCTCCCCTCACGATACGCTGTGCCAACCCCTCGAGTATAGCCGTCTTGCCCGTCCCCGCCGCGCCAATGAGCACAGGATTATTCTTCGTCCTCCTCGACAGAACCTGAATCGTGCGCTGTATCTCGCCATCGCGCCCGATCACGGGATCCAACTTGCCATCCCGCGCCCGCTGCGTGAGGTCGACACCGTACTCTTCCAGCGCTGCCTTCTCCGGCTCGCCACCCAGGTTCATGCGATGTGTGCCGCCAGGCGGGTGCGGCCGTCCAGCGGCATAGTGGCGAACTGCAGTGATTGGTCTTAGAGCATTTGGCGTGGGCAATGCGATGCGCGATGCGGATGCGGCGAGGGATCGTGCTGGTAGTATCCGCGCTGTGCCAAAGGCGGAGGAAGAGAGGCGCCGTGTGGCGATGCGTGCTTTGCTCGAGAGCATTGTGGTATGAGTAGATGGTTATGTTATTAATTAGAGAAGAGCTGCATGATTTTGAAGCAATGCAATGGTTATATCGATTGCGTGGTGGTGTGAGTTTGGCGTCAAGTGCTGGCATCGAGAATGTTCTTGATGGAGCTCGAAACGCCACAATCCTCGCGCTAGCCTCCCGGAGCCCCACCATGACCATCACAAGGCTGAGATGTGTGGACTTCTGCGAAAGATGCGTTAAATACTCAAAGGAAATGGTGTGAGAAGATATCGTATCTTTTGATCTCATTTGTTAGCAAAGCATGTCATTGAGCTGTTCTTACTGTCTAGTACATCCCCACATTCATCCACAACACCAAAGAATGCAATCTTGTGCTAGCTTTCCGCTATCGTCGTGCTTTAGACATGACTTTTATTCTGCCCCTCCTTGATGTTTCTGATGGCCATCTGCAATCATGGTTGCCGTTCTTGGGCCCCGATCCTCACTTCCGTCGTTGTCGCTGTTTCCGCACGTGCCGTGATGGTCATATATGCACTCTTAGAACGTCGTGCCCTCTGGTGGCTGCGGTAGCTTCTTATGTTGTGGTAGAGCCATGTATCTGATTTGCGATTAGCGCGCCGCGCAAAGACATGATCTGAGGGAGATGATACCTTCGAAGCTCAATCAAGATCGTCTCCATGGTGAAGTCTCTCTTCCACTGCACCAGGCACGGCAGCTTGTTCCTATCCACCTGTTCATAGTCAGTGCCCTTTTCGTTGCTCCATACATCTCACTCTGCAAGCTATAAGATCTGACCTGCGCACGCATACCTTGCCAGTCTTGCCATCCACGCACGGCAGGTTGATCTTCGTGATGAACGTCACCTCTGGCGGCTCGTCGGGGTAGTTGTCTCCGCAGTGTATCCGTAAGCTGTATATGCGATTCTCATGTGCGCTCTGCCATTGCCTTGTCAGTCTGCCACCTCTCATTGCGACGGATAGTATAGTATGGTATGTACGCACGTGAGGAGGACCGAGGATGGTACCGTTCCAGTTGGTCATAAGCAAGTCGTCGCCATCGTCAAGACCGTATGAGCACGCCTCTGCCGTTCTCTTAGCCCTTCCATCCCTCTCTACGAGTCCAAAAGTACAGTAGGGAACGTACCAGCACCAAGTCCTTTCTCGCCCTTCTCCAGCTCTTCGAGCAATCTGAAGTTGCGGGGCACTTTGGCACCCATGATGCGTGCGTTGTGTGGCAGAAGCGGGCGCGGCGATCGCTTGACTAGAAGAATGTTAGACGGGAGAGACTTGTAGTCACTGAGTCACACGAGAGAGCAGAACGAGCAGCTCAGAGCAAACGACTGGGCTTCTGATGCGTGACCCGAAGCCCGACATGGGCCTGTCCTGTATGCAAGAGCCCCACATGGTACCGCGCTGAGCTTTGGTGGCCTGAGGCTCCATCACCGCCTTGCCTTGTATCAGGTCGATGGGGGAGCCACGCGTTCCTATTTTGAGGACAACATGATAACGATTAGTTAACTGAAAGAGATTTGAGGCAGTGGTTCGACTTTCGTAGGGGATGCTTCTTCTTGGTCTGAAAATTGGGCTCCGGAGATGACTGCTCAGATCTTGATCTCTGAGCTGACCAGCTTGGTCTCGGACAGCAAGCGCAAATTACCTGATCTTCGAAATGTACGTTGATCTTTAATTGACAAGTGATATGAATTGGATGTGGTTATATAGAAAGAGCTTGGTATCCTAAAAGACAATTGCGGATTTGTCTCCAAAACGCGGCATCCCTACAACTTTAGATCACGCCCTCAGCTCTCCCGGTATGATTATCGCTAACGTGACACCAGGCTGCCGAGAAATCCCTCCAGGAACTCAAAGGACTCCCCTCAACCTCCGAAGCCCAACTCAGCGCCCACCTCTCTCGCCGCTCCCACTTCATCGACCCCTTCCTCCTAGCCTGCTCCTCCAAGCAGCCCAAATTTGCAGCAACCGGCGTCTCATGCCTTCAGCGCCTCGCCGTTCTAAGCGCGCTCCCGCGCAGCCGTCTCCGCGAAATTCTCGACGCCATCCGCGACTGCAGCTCCCTGACCCAGGACGTCCAGCTCAAGGTCCTGCAGATCCTCCCGAGCATCCTGCAGAACCATGCGGGTGATGTCCGGGGAGGCCTGCTCTTCAGTCTGCTGCAGACGTGCAGTATTCTGCAGGCTTCGAAGACGAGTGCGGTGAGTGGGACGGCGGCCGCGACGTTTCAGCAGGTGCTTTCTACGCTTTTTGAGGAGTTGCAGAGGGAGGATCGGAGGGCGCTGGAGATACCCACAAGTGCGGAAGCGTTGGGGTTGGATGGGTCTGTGCAAATTAGACCGGTGGCGCATGATGCCGTCAGAGTGTTTGCGGATCTGTGCTTGCTGGCTTCGGGGAGTAAACCTGCTTCTGTTCGCCTGTCACCCTTACCGGAGGCGAGCTGTCTCGAGCTGGTCGAGGCTATTCTGGCGAATTACTCGGATCTAGTGGGTACGCACACGGAACTGGCCTATGTCGTCAAGGCAATTCTTCTCCCTCACCTCTTGACCACTTTCAAAGAGAAGAGACCATTCCCGGTCACGGTACGTGTCAGCAGACTCATGTACATGATCGTCCGTAGCCACCACGATCTCTTCCCCGAAGAATGCGCCCAAGTCCTCGACTCATTCAACCAAGTCCTCGATCAAACCGACGCCCAAGCCAGCTGGAAACGCGTCGTCTGCCTCGAGATCTACCGCGGTATCTTCATGGAACCGCAACTCTTGCTCGCACTATACGCCATGTGCGACCAGCAACCCTCCGGCAAACCCATCATCCGCTCCTGCACGGCGAGCTTTGTCCGCCTGGCGAGTGAGAAGCCGGCGCTAATTGGGTTGGGCCAGCAGTCTACGGTGCCGATCGGGAATTACTTCCAGCGGGAGTCGGGTGGCGAGTCGGCAGCTGATATCGCGTCCAATGCTGCGAACGCTGAGGGGACAGCTGGGGTGAGCAGTTCGGCCGTGCCGGGGATCAGTAACCAGTACAGTGCTGTACGTGCGCCGTTTATTGACCAGCTGGATAAATCTGAGGCGCCGACGATGCCGGAGACGTATGTGTATAGCCTTGTGCTGCTGTGTCTCAATAATCTAGCAGACAGCCTGGCAAAGTTCGTGTTGCCCCTGACTGTGCAACGGAGTGGGAAGGGCCCGAAGAAGAGCAACCAGAGAGCGGGCGATGAAGGCGAGGGCGATTCGAATGCAGCGCCTGGCGATGAGGAGTCGAATTTACGGCGGACACCTTCACTGCGGAAAAGAAACGTGCCCGTGAATCCTCTGACACTGGAGAATCACTCGGCTTACGATGAGATCAAGACAGCAGCGGCACTTATCGATCAATGCTGGCCTGCTATCCTAGCCAGCTGCTCGACATTCTTCTACGCCGCGCTAGACTCAGATCACTACAGAGCACTAGTACGGTCATTCCAGAAGTTCGCACAAGTCGCTGGTCTGCTTAGGATGGCAACGCCCCGCGATGCTTTCCTGACGACCTTGGGCAAGGCAGCCGTGCCGGCACATCTCGTTGCCGCGAGCCAGACGCCTGCAACGGCTTCGGTGCAGAGTCCCAGTCTACTCCGATCAGCGTCAAGTATGCTTAATGTGGAGAATTTAGTGAATCAGGCATCCACGCTGCTTCCCGACAGGACTCGTCGCGCTTCGCTCGATGCAGCAGAGAGTAACACACTCAGCTCGCGAAATCTACTGTGCCTAAGGGCACTGCTGAACCTGGCCATTGCATTAGGACCTACGCTTGAGAACTCGTGGACAATCATATTTGAGACGCTGCAGCAAGCGGACAAGATCATGAGCACAATAAATCTGCGTCCTATGTCGCGGGACTCGAGATCTCCCTCCGCCACGCCGATGCAGACACAGGGCGAGTTTGCGCCCGCTCAGACACAAGTCATGGCTTCAGAAGTGGCGGCAATCCAAGCTGCGGCGTCGAGACTCTTCGAGAGCACGTCCGACTTTCCCAACGAGAGCTTCGTGCATCTGCTGAAAGCCCTCTGCGCCTTCGTCGATCCGCGACAGGTACAATCAATATCTGACTCGAAGTCTCCCCCTCCCACGCCTGGAGCGCAACACAGACGCATGCCCAGTTTCTCCAACATGTCCGTCAAGACAGATACCTCAGCAGTGAAGGACTTCATCTTTGCGCTTTCCAAAATCAGAGAACTCATCTCGGCCAATATCGAGCGGTTCGTCGCGTACCCGCCGCAAGAGAGCGGATGGAACCTCTTCACGTCCACGATCACGGCCGTGGCGACGCAGTCGGAAAACCCGAGTACGGCACGTATGCTGGCGACGGATCTGCTTAGTAGATTGACGAGGGATATTGTGTCTACGGTCGCTGATGCGGAACCTGAGCTGAAGAGCGATATACATCTGCGGTCGCTTTCTGCGTTGTCGAATGTGTGTATCGAGCTAGATGAGATGAGCGAGGCTCCCGGGGCGACGGACGACACGAGCAGTGAGGTGCATTCTATGGTGCTGGAGACGCTGAGGGCGATCGTAGAGCAGATCGGCGACGTACTTACTAAAGGCTGGGACATTGTCTTCGACATCATCTGTACTGCTTTCGCAGCGGAGGAGGTGGAGGAAGCTGAAATCTCCTCTTCAACGCTGAAGACCATCTCGCTAGGCCGGTCGGCCTTCGCATCCACGCAGCTGATCTGCTCGGATTTCCTGGCGAGTGTGCCGGAGGAGAGCCTGCTCACGCTAATCGATACGATCCGCAGATTCGCAAAGCAGGATCTGGATCTGAATATGTCACTCACGGCAACGACGCTCTTCTGGAACCTGTCGGATCTGCTCTACAGTCGACTGACGATGTCTGCGCTCGATGACTTTGCACGAAGCACGAAAAAAGGAGACACGCAATCACTTCCGGCACTCTGGGCACTACTGCTGGGACGCATCCGCGACACCGCAGCCGATGGCCGCGAAGAAGCCCGCACGGGCGCGATATCGACACTGATCAGGATCTTCAATAATCACGGCGACGACCTGTCCGCTGACTCGTGGCAGCTCGTTCTGACGACCATCTTGCTGCCTCTGCTGAAGACGGATGCAGAGGCCCTGGATGCGCAGCGCGATGCAGCCGAGATCAAGGGGCGCGAGACCACCACGAGACTCGTGCTGGATGGCGCGGCGAAGCTTGTCTCTACATATATGGATGTTGTGGTCACTTGCTCTGAGTTCGCGCGATTCTGGACAGCGCTGACGGATGTTTTGGCAACGTACCTGTCGCATGGACTGCTGAACGTGGATGAAGCGGTGTTTGATGCTATTACCACGCTGCTGTCTGTGGTTAAGAGTCCAGACAAGCTTGGTGAAAATCTCGTACAGCAGGTTGCAAGGCTGTGGGCGGAGTATGTCCCTCCACAGGACGTTCAGGGCGACGCCAATCAGGAACCTTATCAATCGTACGTGCGGGCTTTGCATCAGATCTACCAGCTGAGTTCGACGTCTGTGAGTATTGAAGCGATCAGGGGTATCGTGTCTAAGCTGCATCTCGTTATCGAGACGTCAGGCGCGTCGCCGTACTCGAGCGATCTTGATATGGTGACGCGGCTGCAGAAAGAAGTTCTGGGCAGCATACAGGTCTTGCGAACGGATATTGATGGTGCTCCATCGAGTGTTACGCGGCTGTACGCCGACTTCGTGGCCTTGCCATTCGGCGAGACAGCGAAGTTGAGCGGCAGACCGACGTTCGTTGCACTTTCGAAGGGCTCAATGGACGCAGTTGTGCTGTTTGTGCGGCAGCATATCGATCACGAAGAACTCTTCAAGGACGCGCTGCTAGATCTTCTGAAGGCACTTGAGATGCCGATCCGACTAAAATACGCATGGAAGAAGCAGGGCAAGAAGAACTTGCTGTGGCAGAAGTCGACGTCGACAGCGTTGTCGCTGTTGAAGCTTATTGTGCCGCGCCTTGAAGCAGTCACTCTGGATCGATCACGATCACAGCAATACTGGGACACAATTGTCGCGATAGGCAAGGCCATTGCTTCAGCGAATGTGGAAGAAGCCGGACCAGACGCGTCCATTTTCGTCGATGAGGACTTCGATGTGGAAGCACTTACCACTTTCGAGCAGATCGCTATCCCCGCGCTTGGCTCCGATGGCATCGCAGATTCCACACGCCGCGCGTACGCACGGGCATTGTTCGACAATTCGATTGTGCACGGGCCCGAAGCCGACGAGCTTCCAGACTTGGATGTCGAACCGCTCAAAGATCTTTACTACATCCGTTTTGGGAGGACGTACAATCCAGAACCGACACTGCGAGGAGCCATGGCCTACCAATGCTTCGCGGACCTCATCTCGCTCGTCGCCAGGAAAGATTCCAGCGCGGAGCGCATCAAGCTCGCACAGGCAGCGGCGCCGTACTTGATTCTGAGGTCAGCGTTATCGCTCAGGCTATATATAGCGGATCATCCGCTTCGGGGGAGGTTCATGCCCTTCCCGAGCAGCCAGCGGGAGGAACTGCTGTTTGTTTTAATGAGGGTGCGGGAGCTGGAGAGCGAGGCGCGGGCTATTCCTGAAACGGCGGGCTTGGCGACGGTGAGCAAGAGACACCTCGTGCGGTTGTATCCGCTTGTGGTCAAGGCCGTGGAAGTGGAGGGGCGGAGAGCGCGCCCGGACGAGCAGCTTCTGGTGGAAATGAGAGGTGTTCTGGAAGCGGTGGGTCATGAATTCATGCTCTAAAAATGTGCCTGTGTGTCAGACTCGGCATCATCGCGTCTATCTACCCGATGTGTGAGCATGCACGAAATAATGAAATTGTCATGAAATAGATGTTGGCGTTCTCGCTACTCGTCAGCTCTTCTCAGCTCTTCGCAATTGTTATCGCAGCCACGGTCGATGCGCAAGTTCTGGGCCTTGCCCATGTGGTGCTTTCCGAAGATCTGCCATGCGGGATTAGCATACCCCTGAACTGCAACCCACGAGGAGCAGCACGATATGCCAATTTCCGTTCGTGGACACCAGCGTACACTATTTGCGCTGTCAGTGGTTGCTTTGATGTCGATTTCCCCTGAATCGGCGGGCGCGCATGGGGCAAGCTCAGCTGCCAAGACGTCAAAACCCTCTACTTGCACCGACTTGGCTAGATCGCAGCCATGGGGCCAATACGAAATGGCAGGTCGCATGCTCCGGCGAACGCCCGGATCCAAAATATTCAGCTTCAGCCTCTTCATAATTGCTCCAGCCTCAATGAATCAGAGGCCGAAGTCGTTCAGTTGTACGGCGAAGAGTCGAAGTGATACGGAAGCGACAGTGAGTTGAAAGACATTGGAACAAGCAATCCGTTCAGGCGAGCATAAGAACTTTGTATGGGATTGTGAAGTTCCCCGCCGTCTCAAGAAGAGCTTGGCATTCGGACCCCTGACCGTGTTATGACCCATGACTCGTCTAACATGAAGCTAAAAATAATGAAGGAAGCAATACATGAAATTTGCTGTTTCAACGTTTGGCTGGGCTCTTCCGGCCACAAGAGACGTCCAAGAAGAGACAAGAAGTGCCACAACCGTATACGATAAGCGCTATGGCTTTTCTGGCAAGCGAAAGACCCATGCATAGCCATGTTCTTGTGGCACGGTGATCTCCTGAAGGCTTGGGATCGCGGAGTATATATTTCTGGCACCCGCCCTATCGTGAGGTTGGTCCCACATCACTGGACTCTTTAAAGCAACAGAAGGTCCCTCACCTTACAATCTTTTATACTCAGTCGCTACAATGGGTCTCATCGTTGATCTCGCACAGGAAATCCTGGCAAAGGCCATTCTCCTCGAGTACCAGCTCGCCAACGCTGGTGCTCCCCAGCCATCATTCGAGGTCGGCACTCCGGCTTCTTACCCACCAGAGTCGAAATACCCAGATATCTTTGAGACCAGACAATCGATAATCGACTCGGCCAAGACTGTTCACTCGCTTGCTCTCGGCCCATCAGAAACCATCATCAACTTGACTGGAGCACAGAGACTGCAGACATACGCTCTGCGAACCATCGAATACTATGACATCGCCAATGTTGTGCCCAAGGGCGGCTCCATCACTTTCGAGGAGCTCGCTAAGAAGCTCAGCGTGAACCAGGAGGTCCTGGAGCGTATCATGCGCCTGTCTTTCGGCATCCGCCTGTTCCAGGAGAAGCCACTCGGCAGCGTCTCACATACCGCACTGTCAGAGGCTCTTCCAGTCCTCTCCGGCTGGAACAAGATGGCCATGAGCAACGACTTCGCCAAGTCGCTGCAGTCATGGCCACAGGCACTGAAGGTCTACGACGAAGAGAAGGGCGCAGTCAACCTGCCATGGAACATTGGCGTTGGTGACGACCGCGGTCACTTCGAGTACCTCCAGTCTGGTGCTGGCGACATCGGCGGCATGAGGGGCTTCACTGCTGCCATGGAGTCGCGTGCTCGCACATCCGGTGGCTCTGACTTCTCATACTTCCGCAACGGCTTCGACTGGCAGAGCCTTGGCCAGGGCCCACTTGTCGAGCTTGGTGGTGGCAGCGGTCAGGTCATGACCAACATCGCCAAGGACTTCCCAGAGCTCAAGGTTATCATCCAGGACCTGCCATCAAACCAGGAGATCGCCCTCAAGAGAATCGGTGCCTCCGGCCTGAACGACCGCATCCAGTTTCAGCCACAAGATTTCTTCACGCCACAGCCAGAGGGTCTCTTCCCCAAGGCATACTTCTTCAAGTCCGTCCTGCACGACTGGAACGACGCCGACTGCGCACGCATCCTCAGCCAGCTCATCCCCGGTGTTGAGAAGGGCGCCAAGATCTTCTGCATGGACAGAGTCGCATACCTACCAGGCGAGGGCAAGGTCGCAACGCACAAGGAGAGCATGGCACAGTTCCTCGATCTCATGATGTGGAGCAATCTCGGTGCTAAGGAGCGAAATGTCGAGCAGTGGAAGAAGGTCGCTCAGCGAACAGACCCAAGACTCAAGGTCCTTGCCTACCGCACACCAGTTGGCTGCGATTGGGGTATGCTTGAGCTTGGCTTCGACGAATCGACACCAGCTGTCGAGGCCGCACCAGTCGTCGAGGCCGCGCCAGTGGAAGCTGCTCCAGTTGAGGCTGCACCAGCACCAGTCGAGTCGACGCCAGCTGTTGCCGCACAAGCATAGACGAAGAAATTTTGTATTAAGAAAGTGATTCCCATTGCAAGGAGTTTATGGCATGAATGGACGGATGGAATGTGTGTACTTGTAACATGAATTGGTTCATTAACCTAATAATACATTTGCGAGTTGAATGTCACTCTGCTGCCGTTGCGCCTTTGAAAAGACGGCTCGTTTGGTATCATAATATCCCAGTCCGTCTATTGTATTGCTGATGATGTCTCGGTGCTAAAACACCGTCTGACCAAAGTGGAGATCATTGTCGCTCTGAAAGGCCGTTACTCCTGGGGGAAGATAGTACACGTGTGCGACCTGATCTTCGTGTTTCCGTGTCCGTCTCTTTTCGTGATTCATGTCGAACTACTCGATACTCTCATCTCATCCACTGTTCTGAGCATTCTTGTCCGCGAACCTGGACATATCCTCAAGGATTCGATTCCAATCCTGGTCCGTCGCCATCGGTGTCATGCCTGTCGACATATTGACATCGATGCCGTTCATGTCGAAATTGTTCATCGTGAAACCCTGTCCGGAGCCCATAGGTTGCCCAAAGAATTCTGGTTGGAAATTTGGGAAGTTGTTGTCCATGCCATTGTTGTTACCGAAGAAAGTGCCAGCGCCGAAGGCTGGCGGAGTCTGTCCTGAAGTTGCAATGCTACCATTGCGCTGGCTGTTGAGGTCATTCGTGTTCGTCACTGAGGGCGGCGTGAAAGAGCTATGAGACGAAGCGTCCTTGCTCGAATTGGTTCGACTACTGCCGTTGCGATCATTCGCTGGAGATGGTGCATTGTCCGAACCAGATGGTGAAAGCGAGTCGCTGATGCTTGTCACGCGTCCGATAGACGCCGGTCCACCGGGACCAGATCGTTGCCGGTTGGGGAGAGAGTAAGACGGCGAGTCTGCGCTAGTCGCCATGTTGAAGTCGACTTGAACGCTACTGACGCCGTTCGGGTTGATGGGCAGTCCAGTGCTATACGCTGTTGGCCTCGATCCCTGGTTCATTGGGGCTGCCGGGTTCTGGGAATCCCGGATCTCGAAAAGAGGGCTGCACTCAAGGTTGTCACTTATTGTGACTTCGCACTGTCCATCACCTGTCAGTCGCTCGCCCGCTGGCATCTTTGCTCGTGGAATGCTTGCCATTCGTGCTTTCGCGTTCTGGTCAACGCGCAGACCAGTATCAATATTCATTCCCTCAAGATCGACATCAAGTTGAACCAAGAACGACTCAGTGAGCGGATTCTTCCGCTTCAACGCGTGCATAGCAGCAAGAAGGAATTGCAATGATGAAATCATTTGCTCGTCTTTGGGTCGGAACTTGAGGTACTGGATGAAGACACGAGCCGCAACGTAGAGACAGAACGCCAGGAAAGGATTCATCTGCTTATCATTAGTACAAGCTCGTGCCGGGCGATGAGTTTCACTCACATTCGACAGATCCAGGTGGCTCAGCATGCGCATGATTCGCGCAATTTCAGCGGCCGCTGTTACGCATCGCACACGGGATTCTGAGCCCACATTTGGTGGTAGCTTATGTCGATCGGCCTTGAAGATGGCTGCTTGGTGCAAGCATATCGCTGATGTATGGATCGCCATGTTCATGAACACAACATTAGGGTCTGCCAGGCCTGTGGGTAATCGCAGACGATCTGGCAAAGACAATGCAGTGTGTGAAAGAATGCCTTCTATTCTCCGATGTCTTCGCCAGAATTCGCCGTTGAGATCATCATCGTTATCATCGGGACTTGGCCGATGAAGATGAAGCAGATTGCGGCCGAACATGCAGGACAACACCACGACACCACCGATCGATGAAAGCTTTGCAGCGCCTGTTGGCTTCAAGGCTTGCTCAAGTGAATAAGTCTGTTCCGGACTGCCCGAGAGGAATGCTTCATCAGAGGCAGGAAGGTTGGTCATGATCTAAGTCACGCGTCAGCTATAGTCCACTCTGCCGTTCCTCGGCTTGTTACTCACATCTCTCTCGTCAACAGTCATAGGCCACCCAGTCCCCACACTAGCATATCTGTCCTCGCAAAATGCCATCCAGAACGTCCTTCTCCGCTCCTCTCGCTCGACCCAATCCTTGGGAGGCGGGAGACACTGCTTCACGTCCAGACCAAAGCCATCGATGCGGTGCAGACCCAGCATCTGCGCCATCCTCACAGCGCGTCCTGTCGTTTGCCATGCTCGTGGGAAATACATGTTCTTAAACTCATAGATGCAGGTGATAACCCAAGCCTGGCAATGCTGGAGACTAACAATTCCTTCGCCATGGTTCCGCATTTCGTCAGCTTGCAAGTATTTTCTCGTCCGTAGATAGAAATGCTCCGCGAGCCCTTCGTATCGATCTGCTACTGACGCTGCCATGGTCCACATAGCATAGCGCAAGGCAATTGGTGGCCGCATCTGGTGGTTCAAATTGCACGTTGCCAGGTAGCGAGGTCGATGTATGATCGGACACGAAGGATGCACCTTCTCAAAGTATATACGGTGCAAATCGTCAATCGTGCCTTGGTCAGGTAATGGTTCTTCCAGCCCCAGACCAACCATCTCCCATGGGAAGGACTCGCCTGCAAACTCGTTGCCCATAGTCGTGTCCTGAAAGCTTCCTAGATTGCTCGTCGAGAAGTCGTCCATGAAATTATTCGTTGGCGCATTCGTCGGCATCGAGAAGTCAACCAATGAGGCTACGGGCTCCGTACCCAGTCCCATAGAGATTGGCACGGGTACCACGCCTGGAGCGGTTGACGAGGTCGTTTGCGAAACATTTGGTGCTTGTTGCGGTTGAGGTCGCGGTTGAGGTGGTTCCGGAGGATCCTGCGTCTTCAGCAGCGTCTCGACCTGCTGCAACCGAGCCTCCAGCAACTTCACATATCCTCGTTTGGGACCACTCTTCTTGCGCACTTCGTCATACTGGCAATCATGTGCGAGTCTTTTGCAAGTACTGCAACTTGGTCGTGCACCGTCGCATTTCAACTTTCTTTTTCTACACAGTACACATGCTATTCTCTTTGCTTTCGGTTGCGTCTCGTTCAGTGGCCTTCCCTCATTGCTGTCTCTTCTCGAGCTATTCGCGTCGACGTTCGAATCTTCGAGAGATTGCCGATGTGTCGCATTGAAGTAATCCGACTGCGCGTCGTAGCTATCGTCTGGTGGAGCCATACCGGCTCTTCACTCGAGTGAACTTCAGCTCTTGTGACACTATTGTAGTGCTCTTAGGTGTCGTGTGAAGCGTTGCGCAATTGAATCTAAGGCGTGCTGTATCACTCTCCCCACAAGGATAGTCAATGGCTTGGGACACCGCGATGCCCTACGATCGGTCGGAGTAAGTAAATACAGCGATCAGAGGGTGGAGAATGGAGGAGGCGAACTTAATACCTCAGGTATCAAGAACGACATCTGTTCAGATAGTCGAGCTAGCAAAGGGCTTCTCTCTGAACACACCAGCGTATCCAGGCACCAACGATTATGACACTGTGATTTGCTAGCGGGTTGGGCGTGCGTGGACTTGACGGGACGAAAAAAGGCGTTCGAAGGACATGGCGTTCAACGTGCTCACTGATAGGTTCACTAGCACTGTTCCTACACGGTTAAGGCTTGCTGAAGCTTGCTCCCGATGCAACACCCTGCTCATTACTAATCATTGCCCCATTCATCTTGTGGTGCTTAATATCTGCTCAGCCTTCTGCCCGCAGATCCTGTGGTGCAGCAGCGCCTCTGAGCCGCCCGAGCTTCGTACTGACCTCGTGTATAAGAGCGAGTGTGACACCATGATGCAGAGAAACGGGTTGTTGACTGCACTGCGATACGATAGCGAAGTCGTGCTCGCCGAACCCCATCCTGGCAGGATCTGATAACGCCCGACGCTATTGCGCTTCGGCGCCGAAGGAGCGAAGAGCGAGCCCGCTTGCGAGAGGGCAGCGAATCCTGGTTGCGAGTGCGAGGTGTTCTGAAGTTGGTACCATGATATCATGACTTTCAAACATGCGGTTCTGCACAATCGCATAAGACTAGTTGACTTGAACGTACTACTCCAGTACTATGCTAGCGGTCCGCGGACAGAACTGCGAACGGTTGAGATCACACGTGTTACCCGCGTCGGAAATACTCCACTGCCAGCAAGTGAAGACACGTTGACGACAAGCTGTTGAATTCGCCTTGACTCACGAGCACACAGGTTTGATGGATATTTCTCGTCCTTTGCGGCTTGGAAACCTTCGGCTTATCTGCGAACCATTACCAACCCAGAACTAACAGTAGCATTGTCGCAGTGCATAATCAGTCGGTTGAGAAAGCTGTACCAGATCCGAATCACCGTGAGAGCGTCACGTTCCAATGTAACGAGCTAAAAAGTGCATTAGCCTCGAAGGACCGGCAGAGACACCAATAGAAGCAAAGATACAATTCTTGAAGCCCGCCTCCGCTGAACTTGTCGGAGCTCCGCTAAGCTTGTCGTAGAAGCGTGCCAACAGATGGTCTTTCTGAGTGTCTTGTCGACCTGGTCCAGCTCAGATAGATGCTGAAGGTACAGCCGTGTTCTGTGTTTGAACTGGTCGTTGGGAGAAGCTACGTCCTACGAGCTGAATGGAAGGCGCTTTGCACTGCAACAACAGTTGATGATTGCTATGTCACCTGACACGAATCTCAGTCTATCACGCGATTATTGGACAGCCAACTAATATTTAACTCGTTGGTAGGACCTCGTAGGCGCCAGCTGCACGGATCAAGTTCTATGTGTCAATACAGGAAAGCAGCATTTCGTGAACAGCGGCTATTGAGATTTAACAATGATTATGGGTCACAGGGCCTTATTCTTTGACAAACGCATAGAGATCATATATAATTGCTAAGGGAGACGATCATGCAGAGCATCTCCATTTTTACCAAGATCGGATCCGTGCCATTCACCCTCAGTTTGCTGAATAACAACACCCAACCATCTGATCAATATACATTCTCAATTCCAAGGAATTAGAATATATTACTCTCACAGCTTTCCAACACCCGTCCTCCGATCCTTAATCAACTCCTCCAACTCCCTCTTATTACTCTCCGTCCCCATCTTCTGAATCATCTCATATAACCCCTTCCTCTTCGGATCCAACACCTTCTCATCCGTAAACGGATACGCCATCGGCACCTTCAACCCCCTCTTCACAGCCTCCCTCGTCGAAATCGCATCCCTCCACTTCTTCACCGCGGGGAACTCCTCGATATCGACACCGCACCACGCGGCCGACACGGCCCAGATGTAGCAGGCTATGTCTGCTGTGGTGAGTTTTTCGCCGACTAGGTAAGGGGTCTTGAGGAGTTGGGATTCCATGACGCTGAAGAGGCGCCGGGATTCGGCGCTGTATCTGCGGATTCCGTAGGGGATGTCTTCCCAGGAGTAGCGCAGAAAGTGGGCTGATTGGCCCATCATAGGTCCCATGCCTGCGACTTGCCACGAGAGCTGTACAGGAAGATTAGATCAAGACGTCCAAGTAAGGTATCGGAATGGGAAGCATACCCATGCAACCACCTGCCAGTAATCCTGGCTTTCAACCGCATAGCTCAACTTGTGCTCCTTATCCCACACAGCGACAATGTAGAGCATGCACGCAGCGCTCTCCCACACCTTGACCACATCACCATCTTCCTTCACGTGCACGAGCGCTGGCAGGCGCCCGTTCGGGTTGATCTCGGTGTACCACTTTGATCTTTGCTCGCCTTTCGCCGTGTCGATTCTGATGGCGTTGTATGGGATGCTGTGCGTTCCGTTAGTCGGGTTGTTCCTGATTGTTGGATGGAAGAAAGTCAAGTACCCAAGTTCTTCGCACAAGATAGTGAGTTTATACGGGTTCACTGCTGGTGCGACATAAATGTTCAAGCCAGGCTTGGGCTCCTTTTCCTCTGGTGGTGAAGGTGCCATTTTTGCTACCAGCCTTTCTACCCTATGTTCCAAGCTCTTCAGTCTTGCTGCTCAACGATTGTTGGAGAGTCTGCATCTTCAATTCGGTTGCGAGATATGGTCTTCCTGTTTACACGTGATTCATACTGTTTTCGAGTCGAGAGCTGGGGAGATGAACAGATTAGGACACAATCCCTCGGTAAAGCAGCCGAGCGAATGTGCGGAGAAAGGTCAGTGAAGATCACTCGATTCGAAGATGCGCGATGCAGGACCTGCATGAAATTCAAATTCTAAGGAGAAGTGGATGAAAAAAGGGCTTGAGATGCATTCGCTACTACAACAGCACGTGACATGGACATGTTGCTTGAAGTAGCTTATCTCAGCCAAGCAACCCGGCAGCCATTCTCTCCAGATCTTCCAGAGTCTCGGGCTCCTCCATCTGTACCTCATTGTTGCCCTTCTTACTCTTCTTCGACTTCTTCTTCTTGCCGGTACCTTCTTCATCTTCAGACTCGCTATCCTGAAACCACTTCTTTTGTTTCTTAACCGGTGGTCTTCCATCCTCCTCCGCACCAGAAAGCCCCTCAGCATCGGCCAAAAAGTTCGCCAGCGCATCCTCCCTCTCCCCATCGTCACGGTCAATCTCCACGCCCCCATCCTCGCTACCAGCAGCCTCATCAACAGCCTCCTGCCTCTCCCTCTCCCTCCTCTTCTGCTTCTTCTCCCTCCTCTTCCTCTTCGCCTCCGCCTTATCCTCCACATCCCCCCGCTCAACCCTCTCCATTTCACTCTCCACAAACTTCCTGCGCTGCTCCTCCGGCAGACCCCTCCCTGCAAACTCCTCCTCGCCTTCCATGACGTACAGCGGCCTCGCGTTGCCCTCGTCATCGAAGACGAGTTTCGTCCCCTTCTCCTTGAATTTGAGGAGCGCTTTCTTGCTGGTGAGTTTCTTCTCTGCGCGCTTGGAGTCGATGAGGATGGGTTGGGCGGCACCGTCGATGTGCACGAGTTGTTTGGGCCGTTTGTCGGGAATTGTGTCCTCGAAGTCATTGGTTCCATCATCATCGTCGAGTGGGATGCGCCTCTTCACAGCAAGGAAGTCTTCTTCGTCTTCTGCAACTGCATTCGCATCATTCAGTGCATCCATGGAAGTATTTGGCAGCTTGGACTCGGCATTTTCATCGTGGATGAGTTTGGTGTAGTGGTCCGTAAAGATATCTTGGTTCGTGCGCTGGAACATCTTGTCGTACTTCGTGCGCGGCTTCTCCTTCTCCTTCTTCTTAGCTGCTTCTTCATCGCTGTCCTCTTCATCCTCAGAAGACGACGAATACAACTGCCTTGGTGCATTCTTGCGTGCCTTGGCATCATCGCCCTTCATGAACTTGATGCGCGGCGCACCAGGCAATCCCAGACTTGTCGCAAACTCCTCGAGTCCCAATTTGGAGAGCTGGAAGATCTCCTTATCCTTCTGCACGTAGATCGACTTCGTGTATGAGGTGAATGCTTTTTGCCCTAGATATTTCAGGCCTGGATCTTTGAAGCATAGATTTGCGAGCTGGGTCGTGATGCTCGTCTTCTTCTTCTGCCGCACGTTGATCCGTTCGATGGGTACCTTCTTCGCTTCCAGCCTCTTGAGCATGCCTTCCTCCTCGCTCGGATCGAGAAAGAGCACGGCACGTCCCTCACGATTATAGCGCGCTGTACGTCCAACACGGTGAATGTAGGTGTCTGCATCTTCTGGGCAGTCCACCTGCACAACCCAGTCCACAGCTGGAAAATCAACACCACGCGCCACAACATCGGTAGCGAAGAGACATGATGCTTGTGAAGAGGCGAATTTATGCGTGGTATCCAGTCTCGCCAACTGATTTTGCCGACCATGCAAATGCAAGAGCGGGATTCCCGGTTGCATCTTACGAAACGCCTCGTATAGGAAGCGCACTTGTTTCGCGGACGAGACGAAGACAAGGATCTTAGATTTCTTTGCGGATTGGATGAAGGACCAGAGGGTGTCTAGCTTTTCGGCGAGCGGTGTGATGGTGTAGTTCTGTTGCAAGGTCTTTGGTGTTGCATTTGCAGCTGCCTCGTGCACGGAGATGTACTCTGGATCTTGTAGACTCAGTCTCGCTAGATCGGATACCCGCTTCGTCTGCGTTGCGCTGAAGAGCATCGTCTGCCGTTCTCGTGGTAGGTAGTCCAGTATGGCGTCCACATCGCGCTGAAAGCCCATGTCTAGAATGCGATCTGCCTCGTCTAACACAAGCATTTTCAGATTATCCGCATTGAACGCTGCGGTTTGCGATAAATGCTGTAGCATGCGCCCAGGCGTGCAAACCACGATGTTCATCTTGGTGAGAGCATCCTGTTCTTCACTTAGACTCTTGCCGCCTATAACCAGACCCGCCGCGAACATGTGCCCCTTACGCCCAATCTTGCGCAATACCTCGAAGATCTGGATAGCCAACTCGCGCGTGGGCGAGATGATCATGGCGCCCAAACCGGCATCTGAGCCGATACATTGGTCACGATACAGGTTCTCCAGTACAGGCACAAGGAATGTCAATGTCTTGCCACTCCCCGTCTTCGCAGCACCGAGTATATCTGCTCCCTTCAGAGCGGCCGGTATGGCTTTTGCTTGTATGTCTGTGAGCGTGGTGAAGTGCGACGACTTGAGGCCGGCTTTGGTGGATTCGGAGAGGGGCAGATCCGTGAAGTCTCTGTAGACGGTGCCATTGCTCGTGTCGAGTGCTTCCACTTGCTGCTCCAGCTCTTCGATCGTAACCGTCTCTCTCTTGCGCTTTTGCGTTTGGTCTTGCTTCTTCGTTTTCGTGGGCCGTCGCCGGCCTGTGATCTCGTATGCTGGCGCCATGTCGAAGTGTTCGCTCAGACTAATAGGTTATTCAAAGCTCCATGGTACAATATGATCTCGCAGCAAGGATCTGGGCTGCCGGAGGCGCAGAAGTGCAATGTATGAAGCGAGTGTCGTGCATCTATCATGCGCTCGCATATCCATCGCGAAAGAAAAAAGAGCGGGTCTCGGCTAAACTTGCTTGCCGTCTGGTTTCTTATCGATAAGACCCCACCACCTATGTCAACGCGCATCGGGCTATCAACACAATAACACACCCCGATTGTAATTCGATCGTTTCCTTGATCCGAGAAGCGATGGAACAATCGATATACCAACCACTTCGAGGAGACGATGTTCGCTTGATCACTCTGCGGGGAGACAGATCTTGTGAGCCAATCAGGTGCTCCATTTCGCACGCCAGTTTGCAGCAGCACCCTGCCTACACAGCACTCTCATACACATGGGGAAACGAGAAGCTTATTCGTCCCATACTCATTAACGAAATTGAAGCATCAGTCACCTTCAACTTACACGATGCCTTGTATGCATTGCGTCATGAGAGTCACGACCGAGTACTGTGGACAAACGCCTTGTGCATAAATCAGAAGGACACCCTGGAGCGCAACGCGCGGGCCCTACGCATGCGAGACATTTACGCTCTCGCCGAGTCGGTGGAAGTTTGGCTAGGCAAGGCCGAGGAAAACGACTATGCCGCGATGAGACTTATCACCACTCTAGCGAGCGAGGTTCGAGACCATGAGGACATGCTCGCGAATGGATTGCAGAACATGCATATCGATAGATGGCAAGATTTCTTCGAAAGGTGCACGCCCGCCACTATCCACGCGTTGGACAGTCTCCTGAAGCGCCCATGGTGGACACGTGTCTGGGTCGTGCAAGAGCTCGCTTTAGCTCAGCAGGATAAAGCGCGCGTCACTTGCGGCAGGGAATCACTACCCTGGACATCCTACCTTGTCGTCGCCTACGCGATAGAGGAATGCTACTTCATACTCGACAGCATTATGAAGACAGAGTTCCCGGACGCACGACTAGGCGGTTTCCAGAACGGGATCCGCATGGCCCAGTGCCGACATGTCAGGCCTTCCGATCCTAAATATCACCTGCTGAAGCTGCTACACCAGCATCGCGACTGCGAAGCTACTGATCCTCGCGATTATGTGTATGGGCTTCTGGGGCTCTCCGGAGACGGCGAGGCTCTAGACATCCGAGCAGATTACGGCTTAACACCACAGCAAGTGTATGCCGATTTGTTCATGAAGTACGTCACTGCTACAGCGTCCCTGGACATATTGTGCGCCTGTCGCTTCCCAAGCAATTTTGATGACTTGCCTAGCTTTGTGCCGGACTGGAGTACGGATCAGTTGGTGCCGGGTATGTGCATTAACGAGCGCTATTGCGGCGGTGATCAGTTCGAGGAATCTGCTATTGCGCACTTTCAGCGTTATGCCGCTTCAGGGCCGTACCAAGCTGCCGTATCGTTCGATGAAATGATGGGAGGTCTATGACAGCTAAAGGGTTTGTGTTTGGAGCAATCGCTGAGCTCGGCGATGTGGATCAGGGCATGACTTTCGAGGACGTGGACACCTTCGGCCGCAGTGGTGACGATGGGAGAAGCGCTAGTGGATGTGAGACGTTTGATAATTGGCTTAATCTCGTGCTGGACAGTAAACAGTGGAGTGCGATTGAGGAGACGTATAGTGGTGTTGATAATGTGTTGTATGCATTCTGCAGAACTCTGGTGGGCAACCGGAATAACCGCATGATGCGACCACCTGACCGAGATGATGATGATGCTTCTGCTAGCAACAGTGACGATGAGGAAATGGACGTCGATGGAGACGAGGATCTTGAAATTCAGCCGCACGATCCTGGGAATCATCACGAGGAGCTGAGTGACCAGGAGATAGACCAAGCGTCTGCGTCGAGCGGCGATAACCGCCTTTTCGACCCTGCAGACATGTTAGGCATGACAGATGGCCACCTCCGGGCATGTCTGCAGGTCGCATGGGGCAAGCGTTTTGCTATACTCGATTCTGGACATTTAGGGCTTGTGCCTGCGCATTCTGTAATTGGCGATACAGCTGTAGTGCTTTTCGGCTGCTCACTGCCATTGATAGTAAGGGAAGTCACTGAAAATGTGTTCGGCCTCATTGGTGAGAGCTATTTTCACGGAGTTGCTGATGGAGAACTTGTGGGAGGAAAGTATGGGCTGCAAGATTTCGTATTCAAGTAAATCGTGACGTCGTGGCATTTGGATCATGTTGTCCGTCCATTCGAACATACCAACATCTCTCGACTGCAAGACGGGCCTGAGGGTCATACTCCTCGCTATTGAGCTTCATGTGTCTGTTGCTGCAACCTTTCGTGTTGCGATTTGACTTCTGCTTGGTTGAATCAGGCGTAGCGGAGCTTGTTCCGTTACCATCTGGATTGGCAGGTGCGACGGCGCCATTGGTCTTTTGACTCCCTCTGGACTTCGATTTGCTGTGCTTGGAAGACTTCGATTCCTTTTTGCCATCGATCGCATCTACCGCCTGGTCATACTCCTGCTGTTCGTAGCGGTACGAGGAGTGTGTGACATCTCGCGTGTCCTCATCGTGCGCGATCAGCTCAGCTTTCCGACGTGCTTCTTCTTGGAGGCCCCAGTCACGTTCGTCGACTATGTCCTGGTACGAATGTTCCTGATAAGAGTAGCCCTGCCCGTTTTAAGAGCCTTGTGAGTATTGCTGGTAGTCTGTCCAGCCTTTGCCGTCTGGTCTGGAGGCATAGTCGACATTCTGGTGGTAATAGTCACCGTTATAGCCATAGCTTGCGGCGGCGTTCCTGTACTGAAATCCGTCCGAAGATTGATATGCATAAGAAGGCATCTGCTGTACTGCAGATGCGATCTGTAATCCAGCGACAAGGTACTGCTGCCAGCCCCACTCGCCCTCTCTGTCCTTCTTGTCCGGTCGCAGACGCATGGTGCAAGTCTTCAGAGAAGCTCCTGAAAAGCGTTCCTTGGATTGCGGCTTGGAGCCAAGGGGTCTATTGGCAACTGATGAGCTAGAAATAGGAGAATAAGTTGGATGGAGCTGAAGTGCTTGGAAATGCCCTGCTTAAATAGACTTGACTTCGATCAGGCTGAGAGTCTAGCCTTGTGCAGCTGTTATGATACGTGGCAGCACACGAACGATATCGCCGATGAGATCCTTGTCATGCGATAGAACAAGCCCTAGATGTCAATACACGTCCTGCCAAAGGGATGCAGCTTGATGTTGTGTCCTGCATTGCCGCCTGGACACTGACAGCTCTCCGTTGTCCTGTGACCTTTTGACGTCCTGAGCGAGCACAAGCTGTGAGGTACAGACGCGGCTTTTGCTTCTTTGAACAAAGAGTTACAGCATTGGAAACATTCGTCGCTTGTTGCAGCGGAGGACATTAAGATGCGCAAGCCGTGCCTTGAGGAATGGAGCAGATAAGCAACTCGGTGCTGGAGAAGTGGTGCTTGTGCCCCATGAGCGTAACATTTGAGGATTACTTCCTGCTGGAGATCTCTTCAAAAATAGCATGTCAAAGGCTGCTGAGAGGTAGCCAACGGACAAATTCCTCTTCTTGTCAGGTCCTGTCACCCTTGTGCACGATTTGGAGTCGACAACGACTACGAGATTCGCGGCAGTTTTACCCGAGGACCCACTTAAAAACGCGAATCGAACTTGAACTTTTCCTTGCCGTCGAGACATGCGCAACAAACGTCACTTAGACACGATAATCGTGCAAACCAGTCCTAATGCCTCTCCGCGCTGCGTCGCCGGCAGCGAGCGAGAACGAATATGACATATCGGGCGCCCTTTTCGGTGGCGACATCGCATCAAGCGACGACGAAGCCGACTTGCAACTCCAGCCACCAACGACCGCGAACCTAGACGTGCTCGACGATGGCTACTCCACTGGCGGCGAAGATGATGCCGCGTTCATCGCGAAGAAGCAGGCGACGGCGAATAGAAAGGGTGTCACGTTGCAAGGCAAGAAAGCAAAAGGTGGTAGTTTCCAGTCTATGGGCTTGGATGGCAAACTCCTCAAGGCAATCGCACGGAAGGGCTTCTCAGTACCGACACCTATCCAGCGAAAGGCGATACCGATGATACTGGAAGGGCAGGATATTGTGGCGAGTGCACGAACGGGCTCTGGGAAGACTGCTGCGTTCGTCATCCCCATGATCCAGCAGTTGAAAGCGCACAAGACGCAGGTCGGTGCGAGAGCATTGATTCTTAGTCCGAGTCGAGAGCTGGCATTGCAGACAGTCAAGGTGGCGAACGAGTTGGGCAAGGGCACCGATCTGAGAAGTATGCTGGTGGTTGGTGGTGACAGCATGGAGGACCAATTCAAGGCCATGACGAGCAATCCAGACATCATCATTGCAACGCCGGGGCGCTTCTTACATCTGCAAATCGAGATGGGCATGGATTTGTCATCGTTCAAGTACGTGGTCTTCGACGAGGCGGACAGGCTGTTCGAAATGGGTTTCGCGGCGCAATTGAGCGAGATCCTGCATGCACTGCCTACAACGAGACAGACACTGCTGTTCTCGGCGACACTGCCGAAGTCGCTTGTCGAGTTTGTGCGAGCAGGTCTGTCTGAGCCAAAACTTGTTCGCCTGGATGCAGAAACGAAGGTCTCTTCTGAGCTGGAGAATGCCTTCTTCTACGTCAAAAGCGCCGACAAGGAAGGAGCACTTCTGCACATCCTGAACGACATCATTCAGATGCCAGTGGGGCCGACACAGGCGTCAAGACCACCGAAAGAGCAGAAAGGAAAGGTCAACTCGAAGAAGCGGAAACGAGGCGCCGAGAATGAGACGGCTGAGAAAGTTGCGGACAATGCGACGATTGTTTTCACGGCAACGAAACACCATGTCGAATACATCACTTCTTTGCTGAAGGCCGCAGGATTCGCCGTATCATATCTGTACAGCTCGCTCGACCAAACTGCACGCAAGATCAACATACAAGCTTTCCGAACTGGCCAGACGAGCATTCTGGTGGTCACAGACATTGCGGCAAGAGGTGTGGATATTCCAGTCCTCAGCAATGTGATCAATTACGACTTCGCGTCTAGCGCGAAGTTATGGGTGCATCGAGTTGGACGCACAGCTAGAGCAGGTCGGAGAGGATGGAGCTACAATCTGATCACTACGAGAGACTTGCCGTACATGCTTGATCTGCAGCTCTTCCTCAGCAAGCGCCTCGTACTCGGCCGGGCAAATGCTCCTGATGGCATCAGCTTTGCGGAGGACATGGTCGTAGGCACGCTGATGCGGAGCAAATTGGAGGCGAACATCGAGTCTGTCAATAAGCTCCTCGATGACGACGAAGATCTTGCGGCATTGAAGACGATCTCAACGAAAGGCGAAAAGCTCTACACGAAGACAAGGAACTCTGCACCAAGCGAGAGCGTCAAGCGCAGCAAGGACATTCTCTCCGAAACGGTCGGCGGCATCAATGAGCTCAGCTTACTGTTTGATTCCTCATCTTCGGCAGTTGCAGATGATATTGCTGCTAGTAATGCCTTCGCCGATCGCGAAAATCTCCTTGCACGCATTCGCGGCTTCAGGCCCGACGAGACCGTCTTTGAGGTCGGCAAGCGAGGTGGTGCTGGGAATGAGACAGCAGACCTGGTAAGTACTCTCTTTCATGATTCAGCTTCAGTAGGTCATGCGATCATGATCAGTGTCTCGACACGAATCGTGCTTGCAAACAATTGGTCTCGCAACGCACAACCGAGATGAACTCTTCATGCTTTACATCCTAAAGGAATCGAGGTGTGGTTCGTTTTCACTGACACGATCATGACAGGTTCGCCGCGCGAGAGAACGCATGGAACCGAGACGCCAAAAGCATCTCTCCAAGCTGGAACACGACCGCAAACAGAAGGAATTTGCAAGCGGGCTGCCTGTCTCAGCCCAAAGCAGCAGGACAGACCTGCTGAATGGAGCAGAAGCGAGTAGGAGAATTGCGGAGCGAACCGTCGCTAATGCAGCTGCATCTGCATCTGTAGATGGGAGGCTTCCATCGCTTGGGGCGGCTTCGGACGATTTCTTGCGAGCAGCTGATGCTGAGGACGGGGACGGGGAGTTTGACGAGGGTGCGCCGGGCGAAATCCTGGACGGCCACGCCGACCGTAGGTTTTTGAAGGGACGGCAGCAGGGGGCAGGCGCAGGAGGCGACGGGGATGCGAGTGCAAATGGAATGTTCGATGGGGATGCGCAGGATGTCCGTGCAGGGAAGAGCACGGACAAGCACAAGCAAAAGCTCGGTACTGCCAGGGGCCAGGGACCCGGTCTAGTTGAATCAGGGGGCCCTGGCGATGGCCCAAGGGCCTTCGACGTCGAAGACCTGGACTTTGCATCCGAGGATGAGGGAGATTATTCTGACGATGATGATGATGGCCTGGTGGTCAGTGTCTCCACTGGGGACAGGGCTCCTGGCACCTCATCGCGCCGAAGTAAGGCCGCCGGAAGTGGCGGAGGCGGAGATGATGCCTTCCAGGACGAAGAGCACTTCATGAGCTATCTGCCGCGCAACACGAATCTGGCTGAGGATCGTGCGCTCAGTGTGCACAAGGGTAGTGGCAATGCCGCTGACTTCCTCCTCGAGGCTCGCGGCGCGACCCTGGACATGGGTGGTGACGAGTCGAAGGGCATGAAAGAGGCCAGTCGCGCTGGCAGCGGTATGCGCTGGGACAAGAAGGGCAAGAAATACGTCAGTCGTGCCAATGATCTTGATGGCTCGAAAGAGGGAAAAGCGAAGTACATTCGCGGCGAGTCGGGGCAGAAGATTGCAGCTACATTCCGCTCTGGCAGGTTTGAGGCGTGGAAGAAGCGCGAGAGAATCGAGCGTATGCCTAGAGTCGGTGAGAGAGAGGCGCCTTCTGCAGCATCAAATGCTCCTGGAAGGCAGCGGTGGAAGCATAAGCAGGAGAGGGCGCCAAAGGAGGCGGATAAGTGGCGTGATGATTACCATGTGCGTAAGAAGAGAGTGGCGGAGGCCAGAGAGAAGAGAGTCGGTAGATTCAAGGACGGACAGGGCAAGAGCGAGATCAAGAGCTTGGACGACATGGCGAAGGGTCGAAGACTCAAGGAGAGGAGGAGGGAGAAGAATGCGAGGCCGCAGAGGAATGGCAAGAAATGAGTGCTCAACAGTAGCTTCGATTCGACAATGATGTCCCTGGACTTCGCTCTTTCACTTTCGATGCTCTCTCGCCGTTCTCTTAATTCCCAGTCAGTGTCTCATGTATCAGAGGTCATCCAGCATTGGCACCGAGGTCTCCTGATTTTCAGGAATGTTCAAGACAATCCTCGCGCATCGTAAAAGTGAATGTACGAGGTGGTCCAACGGATTGATCTGCAAAGACACCGTTCTCACCGCTTCAGCTGTTGGCTATGCACGTACACCGTGAGGTACTCCTGACCAGATATGCGAGTTTGCTCGAGCATAAACTTTGTACCCGTTCGGCAGTCCCGGAAGCTCATTGTCTCGGTCCGACTGCGAATGCTGGCTACGGTGGATATTTGTGAAGAAAAGCGGTGACTTAGAATTCGCAATCGAGGCACTGAGGTACATATATGTTGTGCAACCTTCCTGTCGTGGTACGTCTGCCGAAGAGGTCGAGGCATCATGCTTGTATTTGCGACAGCAGAAGCCAGACGAACAGATGCGGTGAGAACGTTCAATCGTGACAACGGCGGTGCCATCTCCGTACTGTGCATACAACAACCCCAACCTTGCATATCCGAGCTTGCCACAGTCGACACATCTCAGCTCGACAGGTAGGGGCGATGCGCGGTCTAGATCGTATGGACCGCATGATTGCCTCACTTTCAGCTTCAATGACCAGAAGTCGCATTGCGCGGTTCATGCGACAAAGTGATGCTTCATGACTCGACGTATTATCAAATACTTGTTTGAAGTCGTGGTCGATGCAGTGAGTTAGGATAGAGGTGATTGGTGGGTCGGTGAAATCGACTGCGTGGGATCTTGCATGGTGTCTGCGCGGGGCCTGCACGATCAGATGCTGCACTCCTGTTTGGCAGTCGATTATTGTGCAGTGTCATCGTTAGCGATATTATGCACTGCTCAAATACTGACCGAACATCGTTCTGTAACATACAAAGGACCAAGGGTCGGCAGATGTCTTGAGTTTCTGGCACCTGGATTGAAACAGGTCACAACCAGTTCACCGTTAAAGACAGCGGATCCAGCTCCGGCCTTGGGACGCTGTACCTGTCGGCATGCAAAGCTTCAACCAGATGTGATGCCACTGGATATAGATACGATGTATGCAATCGGCAGTGTTCCCTCGGTCCGCGATGTAACGGCATATGCATCAAGATCTGAAGATGGAGCAGATCATCCTCGCAGTACTGGTGGAAGCAGACCAAGGCGGCGTGACCTATAGCCGTTGAAGCAAGATCATGCAGTATCCTTTGAGGTGCATATGCCAATCCAGATGACTGGTGGAGAAGAGATCGTGCGATACATACCATCATCTCAAATGTGCAACCCGCGGTTTGGTAAGTGCATCTGCCGTGTACATTGGGTCTTGTCGATCCGTGGTCGTCAAATGTGTCCATGATAGTCTTCTACGCAAATGGTAAGTTGGGTTGCCTTATTCAGTTCCTAGCTTGTGCAACATTGTTTCAAGAAGCGCAATTCAGATAGAACCATGGGTCCAAAAGATGAAGACTTTGGTTACCGGCACGGAGCATCGCTTGTCTAAGACTCGGTCCCAAGCTCGTCACCTCAGTCACGAGGCATACTTGACTTCGAGTGGTTGCCTGACGTACTTCAAGACTACCTTTGGAGCCGAATACATGCAACCTTTGGGACCGTCCGAAACGTGCTGCGGGAATGAACCATGGTACAAAAATTTCCTTGAATCTAATGAGCGGCCGCTCTCATCGTCTGGCTCGTGGTGTCTCAAGATCGATCGTCCGGATGATTGCTCCCACATCGTCTTAATCTGGCCCATGGCGCTGGGAATGCATGCAGCTGTACAATGTCGTGGAATCGAATCATCGTCGTCAGCACACCTTAGTGCTGCAACGCAAGAAGAGATCGACATCTATGGCGCATGCGAGGAGATGTAACCAGGTGGATTGTGTATCATGTGCAGATGCCGAAGAACGTAGTTCCATGCATGGTGAAGAATAGAAGTCACCTGCAGAGCTCGTGTTGTGCTGTGAAGCACGTTAGCTGTCGGACTAGACAGTAGTCAGCTGTCAAATGATAAGTGGCCCCCATCTTGGTCGATTGTGAACTTGCTCCTCTCGCGCCCACACATCCGACTTCCTGTCCCTTGATCGGAACAAAACTCTGGTTGAGATCTAAAGATCGCGGGAATTCTCCTATCCGACCAAACCAGATTCCAAGGACACCAAAAGGAGGTTGAAAGTGGCTCTCAGGCGCGTCGGTTTGTGGGCTCTGAAGCTCTGGCGTGCCAGAACTGCGCCGTGCGCATTCCTTGAATCAGGCCCTGTTTCTTGATGTCGTTCTTCAAGCACTAATTCAGCCTTCCGAAAGAAGCTTGATGGCTGGTCGCTAGGTCATCGTAACATCGATATCTCCATCGTCGTCAGCCTCGAGAATATCGATGACCGTTGCAGCACCTTGGGGGAGTTCATGAACCATCGAAAAAGGTCGAGCAGAAACGCGCAAGATGCGCAAAACTATATGGGACCGTTTTAGAGACGCCACAAGTCCATCGGCTCAGTTGAATTAGGCAATTTTCGATGAAGCCACACAAGCGCCGTTGCGGTTCGCGAAGCCGCTGGAATGGACAGCTGTTATGCACCCTCATGCATCATGCAGGACACTGCTCAGATGGAGTCGGCATTGATGCCTTCTCCTTGTAAGTTCATATTCTTCTGAAAGGCCTTCTTAAGGCAGACAACGACACCGCTGGAGCATGTGACATCTGGTAAAGCCGAGATACTGAGTAAGACGAGGAAAAGCAATACTAACGGTCTGTCCGTGCAAAATTTCCGAAGGCTTTCAGATCCGCTAGCCTACGGGAGAGATCTACCTGGCACGCGTGCGACAACGAGCGAGTCAGGCACGTTTTAGAGATAATTAGGACCCACGGATTTGTACGGTCTATTCGCAAAATGCATTTATTTACCTGTGCTGAGGGCAAGAAGTACAGTCGTTTTGGATCTGCGTCGAGTTGCAATTCATACTAGGGAGGTGGCTTTACAGTTGGCCGACACATGATCTGGGTCATGCTACGCGAGCCGGTGAAAAACATTCGACGCAGGAGTATGTGGACTGATTGTATGCCTGACTGACTCGGGCTTCCATTTTTTATACCTAAGTCATGCCGTCTGCAGCTGTCAGCGACACATGCACTCTCAACCTCAGCTTCGGCACCGAATCAAAGGAGCTCGAGCTGATTAATGTGAGGCCGGAGCCGCGAACCTGGTCAATGGTCACGTTGAGAGCAAGGAACTCCTGGTGACGTTCGCAGCACGACGGCCCAGCGGCGCATGGCGTGGTGTCGATCCACATGGCTTTTCAGCCCAACCTGGAGCCGAGAAGACGCAGCCGCCCGAGACCTTTTTCTGGTACCGTGCGATTTGCTGAATTTCTGTAGAGACGCCCGAAGTGTCCGGGCTCACAACTTGAGATCCAAAGCTGTCTGACCACAATCCACAGTGTGTTCACTTATTCTTGCAACTATGCTCCATCGACGGACTTTTTGGAAGCTTTGTGCCCCTTCAGCTGAACACGAGCACTGGCCCTTGGGCACCGGCAAGTATCCCCGTTCCATCTAAATCCCGTTGTACCACGTTGCCTGAACACAACATCGGACCGTTTCCAAATCTTCAGTTGTCAGGTTTGAGATAGTCTACGTGAGCTTTGCAGTTTTTCGCGTCTGCGACCATCACCGGGGAATATTCCACCTTATGACGCGGAGCATAGATTCATCGGGCAATTCATTGTCAGGAGATCGACCTCTGCATCATACTGCGTAGTGGCTTGGGAAATGTCTTTGAAGATGGAACACGTTGCGTAGATCCAATATATTATCGATGGAGGATTACGTAGCGCCCCTGCAATAGCGGCACATTCCATGTATCGTCGTAGATCTACAGATTACAGTGGTAGTGTTCGCCATTCGGAAGATAGAGATGAGGCTGGTTGAAAAGACAAGACATAGGATGATAGGAGAAATACGAAGCTCGTTTATGCCACCATATCAAGATGAGGTTGAGCGCTGAATCAAGACGCCGATTAAGGATCCGTCGAGCACCAAGCCACCGAGCGACGGACCGACGTCCGCTTGCTGTCATGGTTATTGCAGTCGTCGCGCATGCGCATGAGTAAGCCGTTGATGATATTCCTGTGGGCGTCTATGTCGTGGTCGGTCGGTTGTGATAGAAGTTGTGCACAACAGGGAGCATGCTCGGTAAATGTATTGAGTTCATTTCGTCTCGCCTGTATATCGCCGAGAGTAAAGCCGAAACCTGAGCCCCATAGACATTTCCGAAGCAATCTGCCGTGATCAACAAAGATCGTGGAAAGAATGCAGAATAGATCGAAAGAAAAGCGAACACATTATCTAGCACGAAGCCTTTTGGTAGACTATGATTTCGGATACAAAATGTTCCAGCATATTTCGTCTAAAGCTAGTCCAGGATATCCGCCTGTCATGCATGTCATCTGCACAACCATTAGGATCTATTTGTTAGCACCAATATGGGTTGTATGGTCTTGGAACATGCCGCCCCAGTGCTAGCACGAAAGTTTCTTGTAGTGTGCAATAGTGCTCGCTTCCGATCAACTCAATAAATAGCAGACCCACGACTCAGTCCGGAAAGGTGGGGGAGAGACAGCCCCGGGTGACTACTTCCTTGATCTTCGACGCCTCTCTGAAGTCCTAATTAGGCATGGAAAACGACTTGTAACTTGTTTCAAAGAGTCTCTACGTTTTGGCAGGCGAGGGAGGGCCTGCTAATCTATATTCCCAGTCACGTTGGCATCTCGGAAACTACATTGCTATGCTTGACAAGCGAGCAGAAGCCACAGCCCCGGCTCAAGGATTATGAGCGGAACCAAGAACGCCATCGTTCTAGTGCAAGCCCGAGCTTCCTGTCAAACGCAGCCACCATTCGCAATTCTCCCAATCCTTGCCGCTAGACCAACCTTAATCGCTGTGGCCGAGAGCTAGAGGCTCGGAGCAGTCCCAAAAGCAACTGGCTTCCCAGAGACGCGACAAAGTCCTTGCCGCGTTGAGCTGCCCGTCTCTGATTCGCAAGCCATTTCTCCGCCAGCCCATGTACGATGTATGGAAATTGACCTAGTTTCAGTACGTCGGCTCCAATAGCTACCTAATGAACCCATTCACCCTTCCAGCAGGGCTGCCCGCGACAGCACTAGCCACCCGCATCAAGTCTTCCTTGATCACTCCGTGCTGACCATGCTTTGACGCATTTCGCGGACGTGGCGGGGCGAAGTCCTGTTCTCATTATTATTAACATTAGTCTTGTCTATCATCAGATGGGTAGGCACGATTCCGGCCGCTCGGGTCCCTAGTTAACGAAAAGTTTTGGCCTTACCTGCTATGAATGCGTGCGGCAATGGCTGTTTCCTTACAACCTGACCTGCACCGCTCGACCTCGACCTACGCAGGCCAGCAGATCGACCTAATGTGAATGCGCCTGCGAACGGTATTAACGCCTCGATTCTTATTTGCACTGTGCCCACTCTGAGGCGCATCGTGTCAATTCTTCACCTCTTTTTGTGACAAGCTCATTGGCTTTGCGCATTTCCCCCGCCCCACCATTCGCTGAATCCAGAGGTACATGTGTGATATCTCCTTTCCTTGGTCGCCTTCTGTCCTTCACAGTCAGGCAATTCGATACCTCAGATCGTCATGGTAGAGGACCCAATGACAAATTGAACACATCACGGTGGGTGCTCCCTCTCTTTAAAGCTCGGCAAGGAACCCTGTTGGACGCGCAGCAATCTTCGTGCATATGCACTCCAACAGCCAATATGCTCATGTGCTTCTTTCGCCGTTCCTGCGCTGCGTGCTGAATGCCGATGCAGGGATTCACAAAAGCCTCAAGGGGACAATCTGCTTGGTTCGACAGTCTGGTACGTACTCGCCTGCTTCCCTAGTCAATTTTCACTTGGCCAACACTTCATCTCAGCTTGCTTGAACCTGGATCAGGTGTCGCGTCCGGCTCCAACTCTCTCACCCTCACTGCAAAGATACCGCTATGTATAGTCAAGCCGGGCACACACACGTTACCACCAGTACGTTGACAGCGCGGGAGCGGAGGCCAGACCTGAAGATAGCCAAGTCTCCACGTTGGTCGTACTCCCACAGCTTTGAGCAATCATATCCCTCTCCGCCCATGTCAGATACTCCCAATTCGCCGCGAAGGTCATCGTTGTATCCAGAGACCAGTGCCAGCTCCAGCTATCCTCGATCGTACCCGGCTCCAGAACTTCAAGCTCGCGGCCCTCCGCCACCACCTGCAACGACCATGGAAGGGCCAATGCTACCAGCTGCACCAATGTATCAGCAAGCACCGTATGGCCATGACCCCAGAGCCTACTACCCACCACCTCCTCAACCAGAGATGCAGTCAAGACCAATGCCTCCACAACTGCCTTACTCACAGTCATCTTACGAACCCTACCTCCCTCCAGCACCACCTCAACTACCTATGATGGCCTCGAACCAGCCTTTGATGCCAGCGGGCCCAACGTACCAGCAAGGAAGGCCAGAACCAGGTTACCAACATGGACCAACATCGTCTCTACCAAGCACTTCAGCAGCGCGAGGGCAACGGACAACTCGCAGGACGAAAGCGCATGTCGCGAAAGCTTGTCAGAACTGTAAGAAAGCGCATTTGAGTTGCGATGAAGCACGACCATGTGCGCGTTGTGTCGCTTCCGGCAAGCAGGTAGGGCAAACGCAAGGTTCGAGGGCTTTTTTTTCGGCGCTAATGAATCGACCAGGCAACGTGCATCGACGTCGAGCATAAAAAGAGAGGTCGTCCCAGACTTCGCGACGATCGTGAGCAAAGACTGGAGCAAGCTGCCGCCGCCGCAGCAGCAGCCACGCAGGCAGCTCCACCTCCAGCACAGGGCCCGGGTCCTGTGCGAGGCCATCGAAGAGGAGATTCGCTACGTGTGCTGCGCTCGCAAGCGTACGGAAGTGGATCAGACGATTCGCGACCGAGCACGTCGCAGGGACCAGAACCACCACGTTCGTACGCACCGACGTCCGCATATCCTTCACCGTATCCTGGCGCACGACCACCGCCTGCGCAATTATCAGCATTTCTGAATCTGGATCTCCATTTCTTGAAGGCGAGCGAGCCGCTGAGGGCGCTTTTGGGCGGCAACCAAGAGATTGTAGATCGGCCGCTGTTGGAGTATGTTACCACGCCATACGAAAGCGCCGTGCAGCGAATTCAAAACGAGCTTCGAGATGAACGCGCGCGACGAGAACCAACATATCTTCCGGCGATCTATCCTGAACAGCAAGAACGTGCAGCAGTTCGCGACCACGAGCCCGAGAATGCAGAGTCCTTAAGTAACGACTTCCTCGATCGGCAAGATGTGTATACGTTTCGAATCGCTGGTCGTCAGCAAGAGCAATTTCAAGTCCGCATCAGATTGGCGAGGACGTCGACTTTCATCGCGACCATGATCCTGTATCGTCTGGCGCCACCTCCACCTGCGATCGCACCGTCACCGTACGCGCGAGGAAGTCAGTACAGTCTTGGAGATCCTTCCAGTCCAGCTCGGTCTCCATTTCACGTTTCGAACCCGAGTTCGCCATTCTCGACGCTTCCGACCGCCCTCATGACCACGCTTCCTCCGCCGACTTCGATTCCACCTCCATCCTCCATACCGACTCCGTATATGTACGGTGCGCCCCAGCCACCAGAACAGCAAGGTGGCTATTTCAGCCGCGGGCCTTCGATGCAGCCACCGCCTCCGCCTCAATCATACGCCTCTCGGCCCTCGACAGCTACAGAGCAGGGAAGGCGACCTGGTCCAGGTGAACCGATTCAATTGCCTCCTCTAGTGAGCCCAAGTCCAACCACACCGACTGGTTCGTACATTCAAGGTGGTGGACCAATGCAGACACCAGCATCGACCTTCTCTTATCGACGGAGTCCAGAAGGGCCACGAACCAGTGACGAGGATGAGGAGGATGGGCGAAAGAGGAGGCGCCTGAACATTCGAGATATCGTCGAGAAGTAGACTTCGTTCGGTATATCATCGACTGATGGACTGCTCCATGGGGCTTTCCAAAAGCGTAAAGCGCCGTCCTCGAATCATGGGATCTAAAGATCTTAGTCTATGGATCGGCCTCGACCATGTCGATCTCCTTCATTCTCGACCTACACCATACCATTTCGAACACATCATCTTTGGAATACCGAGAGCGAAGCATGACAAAGATGCTTCTATGGATGGATGCAATACGAAATACGCAAGGGAAATTTGGCATGAACATAGCGAGAGCATCTGCAACAAACACAAACATTGTACATAACCATCCGAGAGACTTACTGGCTTAAGTATCTCTTTCAATTGTCGATCGGCGAGAATAGCGGTCAGACCTTCGGAGGATAGCACCGCAAGCGCCAGAAGCAAAAGGGCAAGGCAAGGCAAGGCAAGGCAAACATGCATGGAAAATGAGGGTTTGGAGGAATATTAGTTGCTCGAACCAGATACCCCAATATATGTTATCGCATTTTGATCTTCAAAGTCAATTGACTGGATTATGTCGAACCCTCGAACCGAGACTTTGAACGGGACGAATTCGAGAGTGATGGACAAAAGACCGAGGACTGAGAAGAGGAGGTGTGACGCCTCAGAGGAGGTGTTGCAGCTGCGCGAGTCGTTTGGCTGCACAGGTCGTCACATCTAGGCCCGAGGTGAGGAAGGCGCAACGATGATCGCTCAGAACCTTTAATTGAACGACATGCCAGGGAACATAAGAGCATCAAGAAGGAAAGAAAAGAGACAGGCAGGAACAAAGCCCTTCTTCTACTGTATGTGCGTTCATGCAGCTGCACCACCCAGCCAGCCAGCCTATCACCAGCTGCATCGGAAATTTTCAATCGCAACGCGGCGATCTGCATCTGCAGAAGCGAGAAAGTGCTCAACGTACGTGACGCACACCACTTGTGCAAAAGGGACCACTCGCAAAAACGTAGAAGCTACCTCGTAGAATGCGTATCTTTCAGCTGCGCCATGAGAACGAAGACCCGTTCATGCACAGCTAGATGCGGCCAATTGTTAGTCGAAATCGTGGGTTAGTTCACAGATCTGGCGCGCTGCGAATTGCCCGAGCTTGCAGGGGTATTCCCTGAGTGGAGTGGTTGGCCTTGGAGCCTCGCTGCTGCTTGGCGGTCGGAGAGCGGATGCCGCCGCGCTGCGCTGCTTATGTGAAGTCGCCAACCGCCGTTCGTGTATATATGAACGAGCAATGAAGAATAGGTCCTTGAGACATGACGAGGGGATGGATGTGTCTGGAGCTAAGACATGCAATGTTTCCATGAATGATGCTTTGCGTGTTACCTTGCTGCTTGGCAACTTGGACCCGAAACATGAGTCAGGCTTGCTGGTCTATTTGATACCCGAAGGTCTAGAATATGTTTCGTGACCTGGAGTTTGGAAGTCGAATATGCTTCAAGAGCTTATTTACCTCGCTGATCTACAAGGTTCGATGCCTCCTGTGATCCTCGTCCATGACTGATGATGGTAAGGACTGAAAGGTGATGAGAATGGAGGAAGCAGTGGCCCCATCATCGCCAAGAGCATCCGAACTGCATGGCTAATCTGGCGGCTCGAATTCGAGGTCCTTGTGAGCTGGGTCCATGGCCGAAGCTGTCGTAGAGAAGTGAGCCGATACCCCTCAAGCAAGCGGCTTCAACTTCTTCTTCTTCTGCTTGACCGTCTCCGCATTGGCCTTCTTCTGCTGAAAGTCCCTCCAGCTGCCGATCCGCTCGTCCCTCGTCGCCTCCCACTTCTGCTCATAGTCTCGCTTACGCTTCCGCTCATTCAGCTCCTCCTCCTCCTTACGCTGCTGCCTCCCCTCCTCCTGCATCTGCGCCTTCATCTGCCGCATGCGCCTCTTCTCATTATCCATCAGCACCCACTTGACCTTCTCGCGCCACTCGACCTTGAACTCGTCGCTCTGCAGGTCCTCACTATTATCATTGACGTTCCATTTCTTCTCGCGGATGAGCAGCTGGCGCGCGTCGGCTATGGCTTCGTCGAGGCGTTCGCGCGTCTTCTCGTCTGTCAGCTCCGAGTGTGCTTTCTTCAGCCGGTCGAAGGCATCGGGGGCTTTGGGGTTCTTGGTCTTGTCCGGGTGGATTAGGAGGGACTTTTTGCGGTAGGTTTTTATGATGTCGGATTCTGGGACGCCGGGTTGCAGGTCGAGGACCGCGTAGGCGTTGAGACGGAATTCATTCAGGATGCCTAGGTCATTGTTAGGATTGTTATCTCAGCCTGATGTGATGGTTGAGACGTACGGTCGATTTCCTTGTCCTGTATTGCGACATATGTTAGCGGTGCCCGAACCTCAGAGTAGCAGAAGTGATGCATACCTTATCAAACTCCTTATTCTCCTTTTCGAGAATGTCGAGGACATCCTGATCGACCTTCGCATCGTCATTCGAGGAGGACATGTTGCTCAGTACTCACCCTTCGACGTCGCTTGCTGCGGAGTCTTCCAAGCAAAGAGGAAGACCGAAGCTTCTTATACGGTGATCAGGTGTCAAACACGACTGCTCGTGTGATGTCTGTTTCGACGGTGTAGGAAAGTCGAAGCAACTTGCGCGGCCTGGAAACATGAAAAGCTTGGTTATGATGCAAGCCTTTCCGGGGTGCTGATAGGGCTGGGATTTTGGTCATGTGATCACGAGCGCGTGAATTTGCGGCTTGACGCGTCCCCGCGCGACTGAATCCGAACTTTTGACATACACTTTGATTTCGCCTTCAACACGCTCAAGATGGGTATGCTGAGACCGAAATATCGAAGAGATGATTTCAAGGACTGATGCATGCGCAGAAAGCTACGGAAATTATGGCAACTACTCGACGACGACATACAACTCTGGTGGAGGGGCAGGCGGCGGCGGATTCATGCCAGGCTCACAGACAAGTCCAAGTGGCGGCTCAGTCAGTACATCCTCATGACAACGCGAAGGAAGAGTGACTGACAGAAGTCGGCACACAGGGTTTCAAGAACGACAGCCTGCGCCCGGTAACGATAAAGCAGCTCATCGAAGCCGACTCCCCAGACAACACCGAGTTCAAGATCGACAACTCGCCCATATCACAGGTACGTCCCAATCTACGCCCTTCTCCTCACCATACCTATAAACAAGCATACATATCTAACCAGAGTCGTGCATGGGAAACAGGTCACCATCGTCGGCCAAGTCCGCAACATCAGCCAGCAAACCACGAACATAACCTACCGCCTCGACGACGGCACGGGCGTCGTCGAAGTCAAAGTCTGGATCGACCCGGACGCCGACACATCGCACAAAGCGCCCATCGTGGAGAACAGCTACGTGCGCGCCTGGGGCCGGCTCAAGGCCTTCAACCAGAAACGCCATCTGGGGGCTCACTTCATCCGGCCACTGGCCGATGTGAATGAGGTCAATTACCATATGCTTGAGGCGACGATGGTGCATTTGTATTTCACGAAGGGGCCGATGGGCGCTGGGGGTGAGGGCGGGAAGAGTAATGGTGTTGGTGGTGGGATTGGGGGAGGTGGGAGTGATCTTCCGCCCGGGCTGGATGATAACGCGAGGAAGATATACAAGGTGCTCAAGGATACGCCGAGTGGGAATGAGGGGTTGCATATTCATGATCTGGCGAACAGGACGAACATGGAGATTGCGGATGTGCAGAAGGCGGGTGATGAGCTGTTGGGGCAGGGACTGATATACCAGACTGTGGATGACGAGACGTGGCAGATTCTGAATCCGGGCCAGTATTGAGAGACGGGCGGATGCATCATTGGAGATGAGGATGAACATGGCAACCCCAAATCGCGGGTTGGCCATGGTCAAGAGCAATACTTCGAATTTGGAAGCAGGCTACACAAGCCTACTCCCGCATCGCCACCGGGAACTTACGACGGTAGCACTTCCCGCTCAAGACGGAAGAACCTGAAACGGACCATTTACTGTACAACAAATGCACGAACACCAATCCCAGAGACCAAGATCTCGGTGTCGCTTATCCATTTCCGTCTATCCAACTCCTGTCCAAAACGCAGAAGAATTTTGTGACTACTACCAATGTCTCACAGTAACCAGAATATCCTCCCTCACAAGCCGTCCCCAAACCTCCCTAATCCTCTTCTTCTTCAACCCCTCCCTCGCGCTAATCTCCTCCAGAGCATACCTCCCATCAAAATACTTGAGCAGGATCGGCCACATCTCCTTGGGACTGGGTCCCGCGTCTGGCGTTGTAGCACCGTTCACTCCAGGCGTCGAAGGTAGTTCAGGAAATAGCTCTGCAACAATAGACCCGATATGCTCAATCCACGCAGACTCCTCATTCGTAGCGCGCTGCGGCGAATGAATAAGCGACGCCTCGTAATCGTTGGGATCCTCAGACTTGAGATTCACAGAGTCGATCGCACTCCCGCTATTCCCATTATTGGAATTGGAAAGCACGGTTCTCGGCGCAGCGGTGCTCGGACTTGCTGGTTCATCGGCTTCGCTGGGAGAGGCGGACTGGTTTATATGCAGTGGGGAGGGGCGGTGGAAGGTGCGGCTCTCGGGTCTCTGAAGCGGGGAGAGCGCGGAGAGAGTCGGTACTGTTGTGCGTGTTGAGGAGGAGGAGCCAGCGTCTGAGGGTGGACCGGTAGGGTACCGGTGCGGCGAGAGGAGTGGGGAGGGTTGGATGCCATTTTCGGGCGGGGAGCGTTGCAGATGCGTCGTCGACGGCGAAGAAAGGATAGAGGACTCGGAGTTTTCGCGCGTGTGCTGCGATGCGTGATCCACGGCCTCGACGTGTATGATCGAGTGTCGTGACTCGCGGTTCTGCTTCGCGGCTACGGCGGCTTTGACCCGGGCGGAGACGCGTATCCAGGCGAAGGTGCGGAGTTGGGTTACCCAGCCGCCGCGCATGAGCCAGGCGAGGATTTCCATGTATGCTGTGCGATGATCGGGACTGGGCATGAGATGGCGGTACTGCTTTGGCGCGCCGGAGAGCCAGTTTAGGATCTTAGTTAGAGGGGGCAGCGTGGGGAAACGGGCTGCGAAGGCGGGGATGGCAGCAGCGAGGGATCGCATATCCGCGTTGGGGGACACCACGTAGGTGTCTCTGTAGTGTAGAGGAGGGATGGCTCGCGCCCGGCGCCAGTAGATGAGGTGGCGGGCGAGGAATTGCACGTCCTTTAATGCCATGGAGTGGCGTTGCGAGAGCTTCAGGAGAGACTTTGTGGGCGTGAGGTTGCGGATGAAGATGGAAAGCGGGCCGCTCAGCTCTTTGCCATCACCCTCGATTTCTTTGAGCAAGATGTCGTCGTCTTCGAGTAGGAGTAGCGCGGCGTGCGGGCTCAGGCTGGCGTCCACATCGTCGTCGTCGATCAAGGTCGCAGTTGTCAGCCATAGCCCTGGCATCTGAGGTTCTGTAGTAGTAGGAGCGAATGGCGTGGATATAGCCTGTGGGATCTGGAACGACATATCCAATCCCTTCAGATCGATATGCGCGATCTTGTTTAAAGAGATGGCATCATATACTAGTGCCAACGATCTAGCTAAAGACGACGCAGCGATAATGTTGGGCCAAAGAGTCGCAATCGGCGCCTTGCTCTCCTTGCCCTTGTCCTTCATCGAGTTAATAAGTCGTGCTTCTGCCGCGATGTAGTTGCTCTGTGCTTGCTCGACCTTCAGCACTTTGGCGAACCGCTTCACGACGAAATCGTACATCTCATCCACACGAAGATGATGCTCCAAGGACGGCGGGTTCATGACGAATACAACGTTGAACATGACCATTTCCCTCTCGCCGGCGGTAGTCGACGTGCTTCTGTCGTCTGAGCCGAAATCGGATGGTGCGCCAGATACTAGGCCGTGACCGTATGCTGCATCGAAGCCGGGCACCTGGAAGAGATCCGAGCTCACGGATGACTTTTTGTTGTGTCCGTGATTGGCATCCTTCTTATCCATGTCACGACTCTCGACACCATTCTGCGATCGTGCAGTATCGAGTGGGCTGTGACTCGCATCTACGCTCTCTTTCTTCCGATGCCTTCTTCTCTTCTTCCAATACCCATCCTCACGCTGGAACATTGGCGCCCCCAAAAACACAAACTGCTCAATCCCAACCTCAAACTTTCGCTTATTAAACGTCTTCGGCGGACTCAAAAGGTGACTCAGACCCGTCGCCGAGAAACCCAACACCCTCTCCCACTCGACCTCATCCAGCAGCGCCTCCTTCTCCTTCTTATCCTCCTTCCTTCCGACCCCCTCACCGCCCTCCCCACTCCCCTCCTCAAGCACCTCCTCATCCGCATCGCCGACGCCCACACCCGTCCCCCGACTCCTCGCACTACTCCTCACCTTACTCCCCCGACTCCCCGTCCCACTCCTGCTCTCCTCCTCATCCCCACTCTCCACCCCACCCCTCGTACTCTCCGAGCTATCGCTATCCCAATCATCGCTGTCCGCGGCGCTATCGTCCGTCGCCGTGCCCGGCGTGCCGTACCAGTGCGGGTCGCGCTTGGTGTTGTACGGCGAGCCGGCCGAGGGCAGCGCGGGGTAGTGGAAGACGAGTTTGGGACCGCTGCGGGCGCGCGTTATGAGGAGGATGGCGGTGAGGGAGGGGTTTGGGGGGAGCGACGCCGAGTGCTGCTGCCGCATTATTGGGTGTGGTTTACATGGTGAGAGAGGTGTATGGGTGGAGAGGGAGGTGTGGCTGGTGGGATGGGGAGCTGAGGTTGTGGAACGCTTGGTCGGGTGACGGGCCGGGCCGCCTTGCTTTATTCCATTCCATGGAGCTGGATTTGGGAGGGAAACAAAAAAGAATTGTTTGGATCTGAGGATGTATTGTATGTCTTGTGCGTCCCAAATCTTGGAGGATACTCTCACGTATCATGCTGTTTGATATCTCGCGGTCAGGATGTGCTGTACATTGATCTATCACAGCTTCTTCAAAACCGCTACGAAAAGCTCCCAACTTCTCCAAAGACAATCTCTGCCACGAGCTGTGTGCTGTTGCACAATTGTGAACTCGACTGTAATGCCTTACATCGCGTCTACTTTGCCATTCGCTGGCCCGTCAAATACCTTACATTTTTCTGCGAACGACCTCTTTGGAGGCTGCTCTCCAGGAGTCTCAATCCTACCTGAATGAGACGATAAGTATACATAATAAGAGCATGCCTCTGCAAGGTCAAGACTTTGAGACTTCACAATTTGGAACTGTTTCTAGCGATACAAGCAAAACATCTAGTCCTCGTGCGAAAAATGTATCGAAGAAGTCACGGAAAAGTTCTGGTGAGATGTATGGTAGCTCTTTGGGCTAGCGCATTGCCGCTTCCGGCCAAAGTGCCTTCGTTATTCCCGTGTGGTCCGCAATTTGAGCATTGAAATTGCACTGCTGGAGACGATGCTGCTCGGCCTTCGGTTTGCAGGGACACGTTGAAGGTGTTCGACTAGATGTAGGCATCGTGACGGCTGTTCCGAGACTTTGCGAGTGTTAGGACATGTGCATAATCAGCGACAGAATCATGACCGAGGTCGAAGGAATCGAAGATCAGCACACTCGTAATGCCTTACTGCCTCAGCCCTCACCGACGTTGAGCAGCTTGAAGAACCGCTCCCCACTGACCCTGCACCGGCCAATTGCAGGCATCCCGTGGCTTGCCAGCGAAGTACGCCCCTGGAGCTTGGCCATTTCGTGTAGGAAAAATTAGTGCCCCATGCAACCCCGACGCGACCTCACCAAAGAAAGTGTCCCCTAGCAACTTGTATCTCGAACTTCACCCTACCCCATCCTTCCCGCGACAGCAATACCCTATACATACTATGCTCGCGCCCATCGACATCTGAGCTTACCTCATTCATTCCTTGCCTGCAGCGTTCCGTTTGTTAAACTCGTTCGAACTCGCGCTGCGTCATTACCGTCCGCAACCTCCGAGGACAGCACACGCACATACCGCGACAGGCAGGCACAATCACGCGTCTCCCTCGAGCGAAACCCTGATTGGCATGCAGAAGATGGTCCTGGCCATCGAGTGTTAATGAATGAGCGACGGTAAAGAAGCTCGACGGCTATCGATCGATCTGCCCTCGTCGCCGCACCCGGACGAGGAAGAAGCACCACCACCGAGTTCGCCCACCGCAGCGCTCTCGCCCACAGCGACGTTCGGTCACTCGAGCCCTGAGCTCCCGTCTCTGCCTGAACTCCCGCCGCTGGGAGGATATCCTGCGACTACTCTCGGCCCGGCAACGACCGAGGGCGCGTCTGACACCAGCTACTTCACTGCTAGCTGGGGGTCTCCGTATCAGAATCCACCACCGCGATCCATCCTCTCGAATCTCGCGCCCGCGCACGAGGAAGAAGAGTCATTGGCGAGCAGCGACATTGACGAGGACTCGCCCGACGCACGATTCGGGCTCTCGCATCTCGTCCCCTCGAGGCTCCCTGCAATCAGCCGTCTCGCGCCGACGCGACCGAGCACCCCCTCGCCGGGCAGTCCGCCACAGTCGCCGACTCGCTTCCCGTATTTGGCAAGCTCGGCGCAGTCGATCAAGCAGTTCTTCACGTCGCCGAAGCGGCCGTCTGTTGAGCACACCCGCAGCGGATCCAACTCGGCGTGGAACTTGCGCAGTGGTTGGTGGAACACGGATAGTGGCAACAAGGAGCTTGAGCTTGTCTCTTCTCCGCCTAGTGGTGCTGTTGAGGGCGAACGCAACGTTGACCCCTTTCAGCTTGACGGGACTGCTGACACGCTCGCAAGAACGGATCGCTTGAGAGTCAAGGGGCATAAGTCGAGAGACAGCAATCTTACCTTGACGCAAGACGACTTTTGGCCGACTTTCAATTTGCAAGAGGCGTTGAACAGGTCTAGGAATATGCAAGCTTCTCGGTACGCTGCACCACCAGCCGAGCCTGCTGTGGCTGAAGCACCAACTCCTCCTCCGAAAGACACGCCTAGGAAGGAGGAGGGCGCAGAGCAAGAGCCAGAACTAGCGACGGGAGAGGCGAAGCAAGAAGAGATGGCAGCCCCTGAGGTTGCGGCACCTCCCACAGTCGATCGCATCTCACCGCCTGTCCCGCTGCAACGCACAGAATCATCCTCAAGTGGCAGAATACGGAGGACTGTCAAATACAGAGGCAAGCATGTGCACATCAACATCCCGACACGGACAAGTGGACCGACACCCCTGTCGAAAGAGGAGGTGAAGGCACGGCTTCAGGAATTTGAGAATGCAGGCTACGACATCAGAGGCTTCGACAATTGGGGTCAGGATGGCACGCAGAACTACGACACGAGATACCAGAATCGGGAAATCCATCCTGATCCTGCTGATGATATTGCTGCTCGACGAAGCAAATCGTACAAGGTGTTCGTGCCGAACAAGGCTCTGTGGGATGAGTACATGGCGTTCTTGCGTGAAGAGAAGCTGAGGATGCTTGGTGTGAGCCTTGGTGGAGGAGAGTCTGTCGAGTCGCCCTTGACCATCTCGAGGCAAGGCTCGAGTCTGCCCTTCTCGCCACCTGTGCCTACCTCATCTGCCGGCAGCAATCGCCATGGCCATCGCGCGAGTGTGTTCCAATTCGCACCGACGCCTGGTGGTCACATGTCAAGGGGCTCCATTGCTTCTCCCGTGGGCGCGTTCGGACACATGCATCGCCAGTCCATGTTCTCACCTCCTACGATGCCTATGCAAGGCATGACGCCGCCAGTCCTGCAGAGCCTCTCGCCGCAGCTGTTGCAGGCGTTGTCAAGAGGCTCACCTGGTCCAGAACTCCAAGGCAGACATTCGCCCTTGTCTCCGTATGGCGCGCCTCAGCAGAATGGCCAAGGCTTTCCGTTCGGACAGCGCAACGAGCTATTGGTTCAGATGCAGCGTCAAAAAGAGCAGCAGCTCGCGGCGCAATTGCAACAGCAAGCAGCTATGCAGCAAATGCTTTCCGCGGCTGCTTCTGCGCGACCGCAGTCGACGTTGCAGGAAGTGCCCGAAGCGGAAGAGGATGATGAAGAGGATGATGACGAGTTTGGAAGACCACAGCTTCGCAGTCGGCAGGGTGAAGCGCCGGAGATCGTCAATCCGAAGCCGAGTCATAGACACAATATCAGTGTTAAGCTGGAGCAGGGCATCAATGACTCTGATTACCATCTGGAGCAGTCGATTGACAAGGAGATGGATGAAGAGGAGTCTGATGCGCCGAAGAATGCTCAAGCGGCACAGTTGCCTCCTAGGACGACTTCGCTGCGTAGCCATCAACCTAATGGTGGTGTGCTTGCTCCGACATCATCCACGAAACAGAATCTGCCTGCTACAGCCGAGGCGAAGGAGGAGTCTGACGGTATGGAGAATGTTGCGCCCTCGTTCAGCAAGTCAACTGGGGCGGAGGCATCAAACCCATGGGCGAACGATCCGACCTTCTTCAATAAGCCCAAGCCGACTTCGATCTCGAGACCGGCACATTTGTCACACGCTTCGTCCAAGTCTTCCATTTCGGGTCTCAATGTCGCAGCAAAGGAGTTCAACCCATCGTCTTTCGTGCCAAATGGCAACCCAAGTGCATCATTCAACCCAGGCATCTTCAATGCCTCTGCCTTCTCATTTACACCCGCAAAAACGAAGCAGCCGGACAGGAACGCCAGGAAGTCGGTCTCGCCCTCACCCCAGGCATTCAAGAGCTCCTTCAACGCCGCCGCACCAGCCTTCAACCCACAAGCCGCTTCCTTCAGTCCAGGCGGCTTCGGTGGCTTCGGCAGCAGCACGAACTCGAACCCCTTCACGCCAAGCAAGTCCGAGTTCAGCTTCGAGTCTGCCGTCAAGCCTGCTGCGCCCGTCTTCAAACCTGCCGAGCAGGCACTGGCGCTCGCAGCTGATTCGGACGTGCCTTCGTCTGCGGGCGCGGAGCAGAAATCCATCTTTGGCAAGATCGATACGTCTGCTGAGGGCAAGAAGGCGAAGAAATCCAAAGCGATTCCGATTGTGCATCCTGGTGAGGTGGAGGCTGATTCGACGCCGGCTGAGGACTCGGTTGTTGAGGATGAGTTTGGAAGGATTATGCAGAGTGAGGAGAGGCAGAAGAGGGCGAAGACTGTTGATTCGGATGGTGAGAAGGAGCCGTTGTTTGCGCCTATGCCTGTTACGCTGAGGAGCAATGCCACTCAAGAGGATGTGGAGGCTGTTGTGGCTGACGAGAAGGCTGCTGTTGATGAGCTGGAGGCTGCCACTGAGATTGAGGACGTGCCTGAGACGGAGAGTGAATTGCCTGCGCAGCAGACTTCGTTCCTTACGGCTAGTGATAAGGAAGCGCTCACGGCGGATCTCAAGGCAAGCCCGGCTTCGCCAGCGAGTAGTGCACACGGGCAGACGGTCTCCAATGATCTTGGCTCATCGACGAAGGACACGCAGTCGGGATCTACGAGCCGCGTCTTCTCTGGCTCGAGCACGCTTTCTGCTGCTGCTGCACCGTTCGACTTCAAGCCGAGTTTTGTCATTGATGAGGGACTTAAGAACCGTATGGCAAGTCACTTGCACGCGGCATCGAAGGAAAGCATCAAGGAGTCACAGACACTCGAGCAAGCTACGCCTCGATCTGCGTCGTCACTCTCTCAGACCGCAAACGATGAGGACGAGCAATCCAGCGATCACATCCAAGAACTAAACGACCGACGGGAGCGCCTTCCTTCATCAGTCCGCTACTTCGACGACGACCAGGACGGACCCTCCTTCCAAGACATCGACGCAGTGATGCAGCACCTCAACGAGCAAGGCTCCGACGGCGGCATCGAGCGCGACGAGGAAGCGCCTTCCTGGCCCAACTCGTCAAGCCCACAATTCGACGTCTCGCCTCTGCCCAGCTCACCAGCCCCTCACATCTTCCAGATGCCGCAGATCCGCAGCGATGCGCCCAGCCCGAGCCCGAGACGCCCCATGATCACCAAGACGCTGAATGTGGACTCTGCTGCGGGCGATTCTGTAAGCCAGGATCCGTTCAGCGATGGCCGCGCTGTGCCCGGGTATGACTCGCCTGTGCGGAGGCTGGGTGATAACGATGAGCTGCCTGTCAGTGATTGGGATGACGTCGTGTCCTCGGGACAAGAGGGCGAGTTTCGCCAGAAAGCGGAGTTCTTTGGTCCGCATGTGTCTGCCGTCATCAAGAACGCGATGGATAACCATCTCGTGGCGCTGGAGAAGCGTGTAGGGGAGTTGATGGAGCAGCAGAGCTTGAGGAGGGGCACGTCGAGACGCGCGAGGAGCCGCATGACGGCGGAGAGTGATGCGGATGATGAGGATGGAGAGACGGACGCTTATTCGCGCGGGTTCTCGCCGAAGCGCGATAGAAGGATGGAGAGAATGAGGGCGATGATCCAGGAGGTGTTTGCGGCGCAGCAGCAGCGACCCAGAACGCCGCCTACGTTGGATACATCGCATTTTGAGAATCTGCAGAGGGCAGTCGATGATCGCAGTCACTTTGAGGTGTTGCAGAAGGCTATCGAGCAGATGCAGGGCGAGTTGCAGGCTAAAGCTGGTGCGCCGGCGCCTGTGGTACCGACGCTGGACGAGATGAAGCAGATGATTGAGGAGAGCGTGGCGCAGCAGAACGAGGCGCTCATCAAGAGGCGCGAGGAAGCAATCCGCACCGAGGACGAAGAGCGCTTCCACGAGTTCGCGGATCGGCTCCGGGACGCGGCAACGCGTATCGCGTCTGAGACGGAGGCGCGCAGTGAAGCTGAGAGACGCGAGGCCGAGACGGCGCGTCTCCTCAAACTCACGGAAGAGGAACTCGATCGCTTCAAGGAGATTGACGAGGACCGCTCCGCGAAGCTGCGGGCCTTGGAGCAAGCCAATGAGGTTGCGCGAAAGGCGGACTCCGGCAAGGATGATGCGCAGGCCGATCTCTCGAATAAGCTTATGGATCTGGCGATGGAGAATGAGAATCTCAAGGAGACGCTCGAGGAGTACCGCTTGTCGAGTGATAAGTGGAGGGCGGATCTCGAGGAGGCTAACCAAGAGAGGGAGAAGGTGCACCATGCGTTTGGGGCGCTGAAGATCCAGGCGGAGGAGGCGCTGAGGATTAGGGAGACGATGCGGGCGAGGATGGAAAAGCTGCAGGATGATGTTAGTCATGCTGTGGGGCAGGTTGCTGCTGAGCGCACCAAGTGGCTGAAGAGTGATGCGGAACATAGGACGAGGTATGAGATTATTGTTGCGAGGGCGGAGGCGGAGGCGAGGACGAGGGAACGCTTTGAGCGCGAGCTGGAGAGGCTGGAGGCGCAGGAGCGCGAGTCGTATAAGCTGCGGGCGGCGCTGGAGCACGAGCAGAAGGAGAATGTGAAGCTGGACAAGGAGTGCGAGCGCCTTGCCATCGCAAACAAGGAGATGCACGCCACGAAGATGGAGCTGATGCAGAGTGAGAAGGAGAACCAGCGGCTGGAGGAGCTGGTGGAACAGCTGAAGAACGAGGGCGTGGAGCACCAGAAGACGGCGGATCAGTATGCGCGCGAGTTCAGGGAGGCCAGAGAGGCTGGGCGTCTGGAAGTCGATCGTACCCGTGGGCTCATGCAGGTCGATATCGACACGGCGAATAACCAGGTCAATATCGTGCGTGCGGATCTGGAGGCTGAGATCACGCGCCTGCGTGCTGAAGTCGACGCTGCGAAGCTGGAGACGGACACGGTGCGCGCGAAGCATGAGCTTGATCTTGAGGAGGCTGCTGATGGCAGGCGCGATGCCGTGCGTGAGATGCAGGAGAGCAAGGACATGGTCTTCAAGGAGCTCAAGGATACCTTTGAGGAGCGCCTCGAGGAGCTTCGCAAGCAGCACCGTCGCGATCTGGATCACACGATCGAGAATAAGAACCAGTCTGAGTCTTTCTTACGCGATGCGCACGCGCAAGTCCTCCAGGATCTGCAGGATCATCACGAGAGGACTCTCGAACAAGCGCTCAATGAGAAGGAGTTCAGCGAGGGTCAGCTCAACCAACGTCTGGGCCTGGCGAATGAGAAGGTCGAGCACCTCCAGGATAAGGTCGCGCATCTAGAGGAGAAGCTGGAGATGGCCAAGTCGGCTGCCGCAGCTGCTGCTATGGCTGCTCGTCGCAACAGCAGCTCTGTCAAGTCGCCTGTGCAGACGCATGCGCCAAGTTTTCCGGCCCCAGCCCAGGCTGCAACGGCTGCGGCGGTCGCCTCGGCACCGCAACCGCGCATGCCGGAGAAGATCTCGCCGCAGGCGCTGCGCGAGTCGATCGCTGTGCTGCAAGAACAGCTGCAGGAGCGCGAGATCAAGATCGAGTCCCTCGAGCAGGAGTTGTCCGAGGTAGACAAGGAACTGCCCGCCAAGCTGAAGGCGAAGGAGACAGAAGTAGGCTGGCTACGCGAGCTAATCGGCGTGCGCGTAGACGACCTCTCCGACCTCGTCGACGTCCTCGGCCGCGACAAGTTCAACCGCGAGGCCGTCCGCAACGCGGCGATTCGCATCCGCGCCAGTATACAGATGGAGCAGGATGCCAAAGAGCGGCAGATCAACGGGACGGCGGGGTTCCCCTCGCTGGCGACGATACAGAGTTTCGCCTCGCCTAAGGCTGCGCAGCTCGCTGCTGCGATTGGCAGTTGGCGCCGTGGGGGAGGCGGGATCGCGCCTAGCGGTCTTGGACAATCCGTCTCGTCTAGTAGTAGTCGCACGCAGACGCCCTCGAAACCTGCACCCACGACAGCGCAGAATTTCCTCAACGGTCTGATGACGCCTCCCGCGTCGAATTTGCGCAAGACGCCCTCGCCGGACCCGAGCATGCGCAACTCGCGACTGCGGCCGATTGGGCAGCATCCAGCCAGCGAACCGAGACCGCTTGGGGACGTTGTGAGGCGCGACTCGGAAGTCTCGGCGGGGCCGTCGACGCCGCCGTTCTTGAAGGATGCCGAGTACGATGATGATGCGGAGGAGAGTACGACGGGGTACTATGATGATGAGGAGAGTACTGTGGATCAGGGGACACCGAGGGCGGAGCGCTTGAGGGCGTTGGAGCCGTTTGGTGCTGAGGCCGAGAGGTGACGAGAGTTCGAGTACGCCTCGAGCTGAGCGTCGACTTGCTCCGACGAGAAGATTGGAACATCACATTTCATTTGTCGACACTTTTCTTGTATACTTTCCGATGAGACGGCTGTACCTAATTTCTCCCTCTCTATCTCTCTTTTCGTGGTCGGCTCGATCTGTATATTTGTGAGCGGCTGCCTTTTCTACTACTACAGACTGCACGATACCACCCGCTGCGCTTTGCTTTCGAGTTTGGAAGCCCGATCAATGGCTGTTGTATACCACAAATTGGACACACTTGTACTTAGTCACTTCACACGTTGCACATTCCCCCTGTCCGCACTTTGGCTTGTCAATCGCTTGATACCATAGCATATATGGCTGGAGAGGCGGATCTGTCTGATTGAACGGCCTCGAGTCTTGTTGTGTTTGGGAGGCAGGCAGTCTTATGTGGCTGCTGTCTAGGATTTTATATAGCTTAATACCGATTACATTTACATGACTTGTCTTTTCTCTTGCATCTGCTTCCAGCATATTGCCTTGTGATCCTCTCGATTTCCTGCTAGTTTATATAGATTAGCTTAATTAGCACATGCTTTGAGCCGAAGTCGAAGTCAGTATAGGATTGTGAGTCGATCAGATGATTCTACTAGTGTACTGCAATTGCAAGACTCGGTGTTGTTCATGATCGATTGATTCAGATCGTGTACCGCCTCGAATCAGTGGAGGCTGAGCCTGCGCTTACAGGGGGCCTGACATCAAGACTTTTGCTAGGCAACACGGAAGTTCTTTTCGCTGCATCACTATTCTCTACTTCTTCGTGGTGTGGTCTCATCTTGAGTCCAGGGTACTACTTTCAAAATGCATTTGATGCGAACGGATGGCTCTTACAAATTACAGCGATTTGATGTCCCTCGGCTATGGGGTGATTCATCGAAGCCATACGCGATACTGTCCCACACATGGGCGAAGAACAATGACGACGAAGCCACGTTCAAGGACATGAGCGACCTTGCTCGGGCAAAGCAGAAACGAGGCTGGGAGAAGATCGATGAGACGTGCAAGAAAGCGGCGCGAGACAGTATCCCCTATCTCTGGATAGACACGTGCTGGTGAGTGAAGTCGTGGTCAAGATCCAATCATCGTTCCGGCGTCTTTGGTAGCAAAGGCTTGAATATCTCGCTCACTTGTTTGCTGAAGCTCGAGGTTCTAACCACCAAGTCTAGCATCGACAAATCTGGCCCACACGACCAAATACAGGGCGAGATAAATTCTATGTACCAATACTACGCGCAAGCAGAAGTGTGCTATGTACATTTGGCAGACGTGCCTGGGAGCTGTCCGCAACTCAAGGATCGCGACATACTTGGCCACGTGTTTCCGGCATCGAAATGGACTTGGAAGCAGCATATCGAGCGGAGTCGATGGTTCACACGAGGCTGGACGCTGCAGGAGCTCATTGCGCCAAAGAAGGTTGAGTTCTACAATCGGAGGTGGAAATGGATCGGCTCGCTGCGAGGCGGACTGCTGGAGGTTGTATCAAAGACCACATGGATTCCAACAGATATGCTGCAGAAGAAGCCAGGCGCGTCATTGGAGGACTACACCATAGCCCAGCGCATGTCATGGGCAGCGAATCGGCGAACAACGAAGCAAGAAGACATGGCTTATTGCCTTCTTGGAGTTTTCAACATCACCCTGCCTGCTGTACCTGGAGAAGGCATGCGAGCTTTTGAGCGACTGCAACTAGAGATCATGCGACGTTCCAAAGATCACTCACTCTTTGCTTGGAATTGGCAAACGAGCTTGACTCCACAGATGAGCGGCAGCGAGTCACTGCTGGCTCCACACCCCAAGTGCTTCATGGCGCACCATCAAATAGTGCCGCTCGAGGCCACAAGGAGGGAGACATATCTAAAAGAACACTCCTTTGAAATGTCAAACGGAGGACTCGAGATCACGTTACCTGTTCTGTCTGACAAGTCCAAGCCTCCTGGCAGCAAGGCTCGTCTGGCATTGCTTAATTGCTGCTACCGCAACGAGAAAGGCGAAAAGGAGCGCATCGCCTTACTCGTCAAAGAGGTCGATGATGGCAGGAAGAGAAAACTGACACCGACGTACGAGGTCTACTCTGTGCCATATGGGAAGACTTTGGCCGACGGCGGGCGGACGTACACAAGGCTCATACAGATGGACAAGAAATCTGCTAATCCACCGAACCGCAAGGCAGATATGAAAATCGTGCTCTTGAATGGCTACCTCTGAGTTCTCGAACTATACCATATCATACGAAGGTACCCTAGTGGCGCACAATGAGCCCAATGGTGCCACCATGTCTTTCAAGCATGCAAGATACACGACAGCTGAATACCTTTACGGAACGTATTCCTTGATCCGCGAATACGAGCTTTCGAGCTATTCATTGTGTGTATCCGAATGGTAGTTCATCGCTACACTCAGCTTCCCCTCAGTGTGAGGCGTGCGCGAGACTAGATGTGGGGTCGATCACCATAGCGAAAGTCAAAATACGATCCGAACAATGGCAAACGGCTGTTCTTCGGCTGATTACTCAGTTCAAGCAATCTCATTCATCGTGGGCAATGGGCAAAGACAAGCTCAGTAGTCCATCAATTGAAAAGCTTGAATCGCCTTAAGTACACGCGATGGGTGGTGCTCTGAGGAATGACCAGAGACCATGCGGTTCACCACCATCGACCACATCTAGCTCACAACTTGGATCAAAGCAACATCCCAAGATCGAGGAGACCACTCTATCAGCACAGCATGGCTTCTCCATCCGGTCGACCAGCAGACATTGTCAGTCCGATCACTGACTCGGTGTTGCCCACCAAAGTCAACTTTGCCAATGCGAAAGCAGCAGGCCGAAGACCATATGACAAGCCGACACCACAAAACAGCATTTTGCTCCTTGTTGACCACCAGATGGGTCTCATCATGGGCATGCGCGATACTCAGTCCATGTCTCAACTCGTGACCAACATTGCTGGACTGGCCCGTACTGCAAAAGCACTCAATATCCCAACATTGCTGACGACATCGAACGCGCACTGGCAGAATGGCGACACTTTGCCAATCATCAAGGAGATCTTTCCCAACCATCCGATCTATCGCCGCACTGGTATAATCAATTGCTATGAAGATCCAACATTCCGCGCTGCTCTGGAGAAGATTGTGGAAGACACTGGCCGTCGACACATCATCATCGCAGCTGTGACTATCGGCACATGCTGCCTGATGCCGACTTTGTCCATGCTGAACGATGGCTACAGCGTGTACCCCGTGATCGATGCATGCGGAGGATGGAGCAAGTACGAGATCGACGCCGCGTCATCTCGTATGGCTATGGCAGGCGCAGAGCTCTGCACTACATTCGCGCTGGCGTGCGAGCTGCAGGCTGATTGGAAGCTTCCCACGGCGCAGGCAATGTTTGAGCCGTTCGTTGCTGAGTTGCCTGAATATGGCTTCCTCATCACGAACTTTTGGAATCGAGCGAGTGGTCAAGGAGTGCCGGATCCATTTGGGAGTACTTGAGACGCGTATATGTGTATGCCAAATCATCGTTATGGGGCGCAAATAGGAAGCTGCTTCTTCATGTTAATCCATTGATGCGACTGCTTATAGCGCCCGTGCGGTGAACGTGTCAGTAGCGACGTCGAGTGGATCGTTGCATTGAATTGTCCTGAGATTAGGATACTTGACCGCAGAAACATGTGCTACTTAGTCGATCAGTTTCGTTTCGATCCTAAAATATGTTGCGGATGTTGAGGCTGTCGTCGGAGATGAGGTCCTGAATTGTAGACGTCATAATACTCAAACATACCCCAGATTTCGCGATCTACGAAAGCACGACAACATTTCCTGGGAATAATTCATGAGAATGAGTCATATGTCTTTAACAGCATAGCAGTGATTTCATGCGAAGATGAGTCGCAATGCGCCTCACCCATCCTCCGCCGTCGAAGGCTACTACTCCAAATTCGACCTCTCAAATGGCTCCCACATCGTGCTTGTGATCTGCACGGTGCGTGTCGCAATCGATCCCAATCGCATGTACATGGTCTCGTTCACATATCACCCACCCAATGGCACGCAGTTCTGGCAACGGCAGTACTGGGACAAAACGATACACATGCGCAGGACACCAAACTCGATAAGCTCACATGCGTTTGAACTGGACGTGCCTGGATGCGGTTATGTGAGGTTCAAGGGCGATGGAAGGCTGGAATATGATCTATGCTTCAACGACTTTCGGTTTCAAGCACGGATAGCACGCAAGCAGGGGTGGGATGGAGAGGGACTGGGAACAGAGAACGAAAGTTCACCTGAGGGCTGGCTGACTGCTCTGCCCTTTATACCATTACATTGGCATGTCTCTTCACTCAAGTCGACGGGAACATGCAGTCTACGCATTGTGAGCGATGCAATACCTCAGCACATCGCGACGCAAGGGGAAGAAGATGTGGTCGTGCACACGGAGAAGAACTGGGGAAACTCATTCCCTAAAAGTCACATGTGGATTCAAGCTCGACATGAGGGACGTTCGAGTATATGTCTGGCTGGTGGAGCAGTCATGCCTGGCGTCAAAGCATTTCTCGTCGGCTACAGGAGCGCTGATCTGAAGCTGGACTTCAGACCACCACTTGCTATGCAGCTGCTTGGATTCTCGCCTTTCCTGTCAAGTCACTCGGACTGGAACTCGAGGACTTTTGAGCTCGATGTGAGGACATTTACCACACGACTGGTCGTCAAGGCCGAAGCGCCACCGGACTCGTTCTTCACCTTGGGTGCACCATTTCCTGAAGGACACAGAGAAGCTGCGCTGGGACAGAGCTTTAGAGCCACGCTGGACGTGACCATATATCATCGACCTTTCGTCTTCATGCAATGGGAGGAATTGCGACGGGAGACATTTGAAAGAGCATCCCTCGAATTTGGTGGAGCATATTTCGGCGGTCTCGATAATGCAAGCTCGAAGATGAAGAGCTTATAATCATAATGCATAACCATTGCGGACCGATCGATTGTGTGCTCAGACTGCGATCGCCTTGCCTTTGCCTTGCTTCTCCACCTGTGCTATTCTTCGCATGATCCCGCTCTTCCATCTTTTGTAATCTGCCTTCCTCTCCTCACTGAGATAATCTGTTGCGTCCGTCATCATGCTGCCGAATCCACGCTTTGGCACCTGTAAGGACTGCACTGGTCTCTCTCCAACCTCTTCGCCGAGTTCATCCTCTCCATTGACGTCTTCCATCTCTTCGTCAGCCTCGACGTCTGGCTCGGGCAAGTTGTGATACCATTCCATGTCCAGCCAGCCATTTTCTGCCTCTCGCAACAGATCTTCGATCATAGCGATCGTCGTGTCGTCATCCTTCTTGGTATCTTCTGGAACCACCTTCGAGATGGACTTGATGGCATTAGCGCGCTGAGCAGCGTATTCCTCTGCTTTGGGCGCGCCGAGTAGATGCGACCTCGTGAAGAAGCCCACTACCACAATCAATGCTGGGATGTGGGCATCGTCGAACGCAGACACCACTGCGGACAACTCGCCTTGTCCTGTCGACCGCCTTGCTCGTTTCTTTGCTGGCGTACTTGCGGCCGCTGCCTGCTGTTCACGTACTGCCCGCGCTATCGAAGAAACTCCAACGAAGACATGTGGTGCTGCATGTGGGATCTTAAAGGTCTTGCATAATGATCTGATAGCCGGCATTGCCCATGAAGGCAGATCACCATCGCCCTCTACATCTGCGCGCTTTCTCTTCGTACTCGACTTTGCTGTACCTGGTGTCGATGCCGCTACCGTTTTAGCCTGTGGCGTTCGCGCTGGCGTTTTGCTTGGTGTTGTATGTGTTAATTGCACTCTCTGCTTTGACGGCGTCGCTGGCTCATCTCGCCCAATAATCCCATGCTTTTGCGTTTTTCGAGGCGTACCAGCTGTCAATGCTGAGTCAAGGAAGGCATACACCTTCTTGTATGTTTTGGGTCCAACCGGCGGCCGTACTACGATCGTGGGCAGATTGAGCTTCGTCTTCAGCCTGATAATATAAGCAATGGCTACTCATGATTCAAAAAGCTGACCTCACCTATCACACGCTATATTGGCGCAAACATATCCACGCGCAATGTTCTCTTCTTGTCGCAGTGTGCTGGCTTTACTTTGTGATTGCGATAGAAGCGACACCGCGACCTCAAGTAGTTCTCGTGGAAGTGGGAGCGTGATTGATGGTAGGAGACTCAAAAGGTCTCTCTCCACAGCTTTGTTCATGGCGTTGTGCAATCGCTAGTGGAGTTGTAGAGTCGCAAGATCGGGATCCACAATTGTATCGCGTGTTCACGTGAAGCGCTAGGTTGTGGCTGGAAGCTATTCCCGTTTCTCACCTTGATTGCTCGTCCGATGACAACTTTGGGCCGCCGAACTTCGTACAGGGGAGATACCTTGACTGTGGTTGTCACCGGTCAGCGGACCTTATACAAGGAAGATGAAAATGATGCGCGGAAGGCTAAGGGCATCAATCTGCATTTCTAGTGAATGAGATGACCTTCAAGAATCGTGACTACACGCCAAAGCACGAGACACCGAGGTCTTCGAGGCTCATCGCTACGAGCCCGCAGGATGTTTACGATGTCGTAGTCGTTGGCTCTGGTACGACCGCCTCACACACACACACACACAGTCCTACTCTAGACACTGAGACATAGTAGGTATCTCAGGCATAGCATTCTCTCGATTCTACCTGGACATACATCCCACGGCGACCCTAATCATCCTCGAGCGCGAAGATGGCCCTGGTGGGGTATGGAGTCGAGGTATGACCAGTTGCGTGATGATTGGATTGCCTTTTTTGACTCGTCATAGCCAGATCATATCCAGGCTTCTGGTCACAAACCGGATTAGGCATGACGGAGTTCTCAGACAGGCCAATGACCCTACCTGAGGATGCGAAGCTGATCTACAATCTGCCGGAAGCAAAACACGTCACAGAGTACTTGGAGGCCTATTGCGACAATCATACGTGGAACGGAAAGACCTTACGAGATCGTATGGTGTTCAAATGCGATGTCGAGTTTATTAATAAGGTCGAAGATGTTTGGCATGTTCAAGCTGAGATCAACGGTGAGAAGCACATACGAGGACAAGAAAGGTCATTCTGCGCTCCTAAGCTCGTCATGGCGTCGGGTCTCTATACGTTGCCAAACATGCCCTGGCTACCAGGTGTGGAGAGGTTCAAAGGAGAAGTGGTCCACCAAAAGGACTTCGGGAAGTCGAAAGTCCTCGACAATGAAAAGGTCGAGCATGTAGTGGTTCTCGGAGGTGCCAAATCAGCCGGTGACATCGCCTACGCCAGTGCCAAAGCTGGGAAAATAGTCTCATGGGTGCTACGCCAATCTGGATCCGGCGCTGCTGTCTTTTCTGAGCCTAGAGGAATGTTCCACTATCGCAACGCGCCTGAGATTGCTTCGACGCGATTGATTAGCTTGTTTACGCCATCGATCTACACACCTCAGAATCTGTTTGCGAGGCTATGCCACGGGACGGCGTGGGGTCGGAGCTTGATGAGGTCGATATTCACCATGACTGACAAGGCTGCGCTAGCTTTGGGCAACTTTCGAGGTCGTGAGGGTGCTCGAGAAGGCTTCTACAAGCTCGAGAGCGAACCGAAGTGAGTACTGCATTCCCAGTCAAGAACAAGTTTAACATCTGTATAGCTACTTCTGGCTGAACGGCTTCGTGGGTATGGCGCAGCAACCTGACTTCTGGGATCGGATTGCGAAAGATGTTGATGTGTATCGAAGCGATATTATACAAGTCAATCGCTCTTCTGTTGGTCTGAGAGATGGCACACTGATTCCAGCGGACACGATACTCTGCGGTACTGGCTTCAACCGGTCGTTCTCGCTGTTTGAAAAGCCCTCAGCAGCTGAACTTGGTCTACCAGTGCCCAGCAATTTACAAAACCAAGACGACATTGATTGGGCAGGCCTAGAAAAAGAGGCTGATGTCGCCATCGTCAAGCAATTTCCAAGCCTCTCAGATCCGCCACCGCAGCGCAAGGGCAACAGCACACCTTACCGTCTCTACAATCTCATCGCTCCTCTGTCAGATGATTCGGTCGTGTACCTTGGTTACGTCGGCGTTCTCAATGCCTTCTACACTGCGGAATGTCAAGCAATTTGGGCAACGGCACATTTGGACAAGAAGATCTCACTCCCAAGCATAGAAGAGAGCATCAAGGACGTAGCCCGAACGAACGCATTTTCCAAACGCCGATACCCCTTCCTGGGTTGGGACGGCGCTTCGGTGAATTATGACATGATTGGATACTGTGAGAAGTTGCTCGGTGAGGTGGGGTTGAAACGGCATATATCCAATGGGTGGTGGGATTACAGGTTCGGCATCTGTAATGGTGCTACTCTGAGGAAGACCACGGAAGAATACTTGGAGCTTCATGGAGGCTAAGATCGGAGAGCTATCTTGACGAAGCATTTGATTTGGATGTAGGCATGCTTATGAGACTTGCTAATTCAAAGCTTGTCTTCTGCTAGACACAGATCTAAACTTCGATCTCTACATAAACGAAGCAGAGGTACTCTAGTTTCTAATGTACGCGAAACAAATGAATGGCAACTCCATGTTTGGCGGATCCGAACAAACACTGCTAGTTGCTCTCGCCAAAATCATTACCCCAGTTTTGACGCCAAGCAAGCCAAAACCCGGTAATCGCTGCCACCATCTTCCCCATGTTCATCACCTCTCCTGATTTTGTAGAACCTCCAGTTTCGAGAGCAAACGTCCAGAATCTTTCGCCCTACGTGCGAAAACGACTCAAGATACATATCACTATGCATATCGATCATCCTATCGACTCTTGGCTTCCGTTTGGGTTTCCGGATTCGTGCCTAGAGTGCCATGCCTTGTCCTTCTTGGGACCTCTGTATCGCGATGGAGCATTTTGCTCGCGTGTCGCATGGAAACACATCTTTTCTGCTCCCCAAGAGCTCTCTACAGACGTGACTGTCACCGCCTGAACCTCCAACCCTTTCAAGACCTTCCCACGCCTGTTGCCGCGAGTTGGGGGCCACGCATTCGCTGCTGCTCAGACAGTGTTTGAGCGGCGCCCAGAGCCAACGCTCGTCACCAATTCTCGGCTGTACTCTCATTGAGAGGCACCTGAAAACTTCGCTGTCTCTTCGCATGATGATCCTTTTCATCACTTCTCTCACCTCTCATCTTCTCCATCTCTCATCTCCAATTTTTGTGCTCTTCTTACGCCCTCATGTCGATGTGGGAGCTGCGCTTGCGGTAGCCTCATGATGCCGCAGGTAGGGTTCAAGCGCCAGGCGACCCCAGGAACGTGTCCTAGCGGCTATCAATTCTACAATTGCAACAACGCTCAGGTCGTCTGGACTGGCTGTTGCGCACAGAATCCGTGTACGAATGGATGTTCAGATGACGCACAGCCAGATGACGACGACGATAATGAAGATGACGTTGTCGCTACCTCCAGTATGTTTCGAAACGGTCAGATCCCCGGCTTTGATACGCATGCTCACATGACGACAGCAACACAATCATCACCATCTCCAACAACATTTGCTACGGTGACTTCAGGGTCTAGCAACGCGGCTCCGAGCGTACTAATCGTCTTGACCGGCAGCTCGAGTCTGCCCAGTGTGGCCGAGACGGCTGCAGGTGCATCACCAACCTCAACGGCGCTTGGCGAGAACGTGGTACCCTCAGATGTTACCGACGATCCGGCCACGCAGACAATCACCGGTTACGAAGATGCAAAAGATAATGAGCCAAAGTCACCTCCTCATACGGAGAAGGATGATGTCCCGGCCATCATTGGCGCAACTCTTGGTGCCGTCGGTATCGTCATGCTGATCTCGCTGCTGTTCTTCTGCTATAGAAGGAGAAATCGAAAGAAAGAACAGAGGCGGCGTGTCGTTGGTCCATACAAGCGAGAGATAGATCAGGATGATAATGGACCAGGTAGTCAGCCTTCGTACCTCACGCGTAAGCTGTTGCTAACTCAGACAGACGTCAAGCACACAAGCATAGGCGGAGGCAGTATCCGTTCACGGCCTAGGCCACACACCTCTATCGTACATGACAGCAGGTCTTATCATGGCAGCACTCACGAAATGCGATCCGTTGACGGTGCTTCTACACGTGGACGTTCTATGATGCCGCCAGTGAACGAACACTCCCCAGCTAAGCCGCCCGGCTATCAGCACAATGATCCCCATGAGCTAGAAGACACCACTTCTCCACCACGAAATGACTCTGCAGCCCAGCCAGATCTGAACAACCATGCATCCGCGTCGCTGTCAGATGGAGATCCCACATCCTGGTCCCGGTACTCAACTCATTTGCGTCAAGACCATAGCAACGCATCAGGCACACGCGCACCTTCTCGAAGTCCCTCTCGCAGTCCAGCGAGGAACTCATCTGTTAATACGAATCGACATACATACAACGACAACGCAAAACCAAACCCTTACACCGGCGAGACTCGAACAAGTCGAGCAACTGGATCTACATTCACACCTGCAAACGGTGCAACGACCGCACCGACAATCAAGATTAGCGCAGCATGAGAGAGAGTCGCTTCTCAAGGCGCGACTCTGGTCATGCACTGACAGGACAGTAGAGTGAAAGGACTTCTTTGTAACATTTGCATGGCGGAGGCGCAGATTTTGTAGGCCAAAATATGGCCACATGCCATGGTTCTTGATTTATGGGTAGTCTCTTCATAGTTTGGAGTGCGAGACTCCATTCGAGCAAAGCTTACGAGCTTGCCGACATGTCACATACAGCAGCACACACAACCCAATAATGAGTAATGCATGGGTTCTGAGCTGTGATTATTCCCTCGTTACCATGGCTTCGTGCTATTCCGCTCTCTTGCGTGATTCGCTGAGGTGGTATCGCGTCAAGTATGCGAAGCTGAGCATCACTGGCGGTACACGAGTGCCTCCAGACACTACCGACTGACTCAATGCAAGGTCCACATCACTGATTTCCACTCATCCTGCCAATGGGTTTGCATGTATCGTGACTCGCTCGATGCGTGGCATCTCTTTTGCTCTTCCCTTCTTGTCCACTTCTAGCTCCTCGATCTTGTCCAGTACTTCGTCGCCTTCCAGCAACTTCCCAAACACAGTATTCTTGCCATCTAACGTAGGCTGCGGCGCGAACGTAACGAAGAATTGGCTGCCATTTGTATTCGGACCTTTATTCGCCATGCTGAGGATTCCTCTTGCATTGTGCTTCAACGTTGGCCTGATTTCGTCCTCAAATGGCTCTCCGTCGTATATCGATGGTGAGGTTTTGTGTTTTGCATCCGACGCTGGCGAGCCTGCTTGACATATGAATGTCTTTATGATGCGATGGAACGGACTGCCATTGTATGCAGAGGTCGCGCAAAGAGCAAGGAAGTTCTCTGCGGTCTTGGGGACAGATTCGCAGAAGATCTCGAATTTTAGGTCACCGAGGGTGGTATGAAGCTGCAATTACACGGTCAGCTGGTGAACCTCGTAGAAACACAATCTCGTACTCACTGTGATGGACATTGCAGGAGTCGCGCGCAAAATGAACCATCTTTCGCGTCGCCAAACTCGTGCTGAAGATGCACAGAATTGTTTAGCTCGTCCGCAGGCTGTGATATCAAAAGAGCTCTCTGGCGACACTAGACTGAATACGAAACAAGTCGCCGAGCCCCGAGCTAAATGTCTTCTCTCCAGCAGCTTTCATCTCCGCGATCGACTTTACACAAGCGCAGCATCGAAGCTTTGAAGCTGCCCAGCATGCTCTGGACTATTTGCCAATATTGCTTAATGATCGATGGCTGCAATTCTCTAGCGTCGGATCATTTGGTTGCTATCACGAGCACAGATTTGGCTAGCTGTTCCTCAGCTTATTCTCCTTGCGGACTTTATGTCTGAAAGTATCCGACCACAGGCCGCGAGGGCTTTGATCTGTTGTTATATCAATATGTAACGAGTCTAGGATATGATATTGGGAGCAGGATGGATCTCGTTTTTATCCAGACAAGCACAACTCTGACGGCTCTCAGAACCAGAGCATATTTATCCCGGTCGAAATCATACATCTACTAGTCCGCCTAATATCGGTCATGTCGAAGGAACAGAGGACCGTTCTGATCACGGGATGCTCTGATGGAGGATTAGGATGTGCTCTCGCAGTCGAACTCCAGAAGGTTGGCTACCGTGTCTTCGCGACCACAAGGAACATCGCAAAGATGGCGAGCCTCCCCAATGACATCGAGCGGCTGGCCATGGACGTGACATCGACTCAGTCTATCAAAGAATGCGCGGAAGAGGTTGCAAAGAGGACTGGCGGTACATTGTCGATGCTCATCAACAATGCTGGTGTATGACACATGAAAGGTATGCGCTACTCTTCAGTTGGTTGATCAAATCTCTAGGTCTGGCATACTATGCCCTTCGCAGACGTGGACATGGACGCCGCACGAAGCATGTTTGACGTGAATTTCTGGGGTCAATTTCAAACCACGCAGGCATTTTTGCCCCTGCTGCTCGAATCACAACGACAAGGGCACAGGACGGTTGTAGCCTTGAACACGTCTCTCGCAGGGGGAGGTCCGACGCCATTCAGCGCCATTTACGGCGCCTCGAAAGCAGCAGCTGATTATGCCTTCGATGTCCTTCGACTCGAATTGACCCCTTGGCACATCCATGTAGTCTCTCTCAAGACAGGTGCTGTCAAATCAAATATGGTGCAAAATCGCGTTCTTTCAGGACAAGAGATTCCAAAGCTGCCTAAGGACTCGTTGTACCAGGTTGCTAGGGAAGATGTTGAGAAGTTCATGGCTGGCAAATCTGCAGATCCTGGTATACCAGCTGAGCAATGGGCACAAATGGTGGTCAAGAACTTGGAGAAGGAAATACCACCACAGTTGATCTGGGGAGGTGCATATTCGACTATCGCGTGGGCTATGCAGTATCTTCCTGTGCCTTCTTCAATGATGCAGGGAATGGTCAATCGAATAACAGGCTTGGAGGCTGTCCAAAAGGCGGTACAGGTACAGATATAAGGACATGTATTCCATGATATGAACACACATTTGGCTATATTGTCACGAAGACGCGATCGCCATATAGAATATCTTTCCAAGGTCATCCATACCACTCACCATTATATAGAGCAATGGTGTACAAATATAGAAACTGGTCCGTGCACCGTCCGCACCTCGTCCTCCTACTGGGCGCTTGACCAGCTCAAGAACATCCATGAAGGCCACAACTCAATTCTACCTCACATTCCATGGAGACTGGCTTCAATTCAGACAATGCTGGGATGCCTGGTTCCAATTTTCCACCTTCAAGGTTTGACTTCAACTTGATGAAGGCTGAACTCGAGGAAGAGCGGACCAAGAACAGCTTCGGCCACGATGACCACGCAGAAGGAGATGAAGAATTTAGAATTGACGATGCAACTGCCGATGCTTGGCTCGCTCAGAATCGAGATGGCACACGTCTCCTATACCCGCGTCTGTCTATCGTGGAACCTGTCGAAGGAGCCGCCATCAAAACGCCACCAAGAAACTCGAGCCAGTCATGCTTGTTCGATCGGCTTCCGTCCGAGATCAGGTCTCTGATCTATCTCCATTATTGGGATGATGAGGAAGATGATGGCCTGGATGGTGACGGCGTGAAGGACGATATGCCCGTCTTTCCATTCACCGATGAAGCACACCTTACCAGACTGAACCTGACCAGCGAGGACAAGGATCTCAAATTTTGGCTATCGAGGCCTTTACTTCGCGCATCGAGACAGCTTCGATTCGAAGCTTTGCCTGTGCTGCTGGGATCGAAGGTCTTCACCACCGAATGGTTGACTGTGCTCCCAAGGTTCGTGGACTTTCTTGGACCAGAAGGCTGCGCTATGATTCGGTATCTCGACCTCTGGGACTGGCACTGTCTGGCTTTCGGCGAAAAATATGTTCTCGATCCAGTGTACGCATCCATCTTGAGAAGCATCCATTACCTTCCACGCTTGCGACATCTTCGTCTTGTGATGCCGTACCGGCAGGGGATGAATGGCTCGGGTGTGCATGAATTGGATTGGGATGTTTCAATACGTCGAGAGGACTCCAAGCATCCCAAAATGGTAATTAATGACCTTCGCTCCCGAATCGAAACACCCGATGCTTGGTTGGCAAAGGCGAAGGAAACACTCCGTACTCCATGGTTGGAGTATGAGTTGCTGGCTGGTGTTGCGACGAAAGACTTCACTTTGGCAACAGAAGGCTTTCTTGGAGGTTATGTTGAGTTTGATCGGACGTCAGAGACGTTTCTTGCTCTACTGAGCTCAATGCGAGCCAATTGCTATAAACGGAGGAGCATCATACCACAAGCTGTTGAAATCGAGGGCTGCATGGAGAATTATACCAGCGCGGTGGCTCAGCAAAGCGCGCTCAAACATTATGGCAGTACTCCAAGTATTCCAGCGGGCGTCTCATGGCAGGAGACTGATACACTACCTAGCAAGACCATCCCTCTCTACAACTTCGTGCTCGATCTCGCGGCAGATACCGGCCTTCAGTACCTGCGACCTCATTGTTCTTTGCCTAGAGCACCGAAATCGACTGGCGCGATCATGCGTGATTGTGGGATGTGCTACTGCGCCGGGAAACACTGCGGATACCACGCGATGCCCACACTCTGTGGGGACGAAGAAGGTGTCGCAGAGTTCGAAAACCTGACGTACCACAGATTGAGGACCGTGGTTGCGAGATTCCTTGAAGCGGCGGCCGAGCGCAGCGAGCCAGCAAGACCGTTCTTCCGAGTTTTGACTGTACAGCAGTACCTTGGATGGCCAACTTCTGCTGGGCATGAGCGGTTAATGCATCACTATGCTTCCACTAGCTCTGCTTGGGAGCAGCAAAAGGCAAGCCATTTGAAGATCACAGCATGGGATGTGCTTTATAAGAGGCTCAAAATGCATTATGCAAAATAGGAAAGTCCTCCAAGACAGAGTTGAGTTCACGAATCTTAGGAACGCTTCTTCATGATCTAGACGACGTGCTGCCATAGGTATCTCGAACATCATTGCTTCCACTCAACTTCATCTCCTTGGCTAGCACTTGGGACATGACGTCCTCATATGTAAAACTCACTTGAGCGGGTGTAAAACCCATGCGATCGCCCAGGATACGAAGCGTGTTGCGACGACTGCGCTCAAAGTGGTGGATTCCGGCATGTTCAGTAATGCAAAGTGTCTTGTGGACTGTTCGACGATAGACATCGAGCGGCGACAGTGAATAGTCGACATCCACGCTCTCTTTCGGCCAAACAAGCCCTTGCAACCCGTACACTTTATCACGCACATCAGAGCAAGCCTTATCCGAAAACAGACCTAAGGCTTCCAGGAGCCCCATCCTTCGCTCGATGCTGTGGTGTTCATGGTCGAGAAGCAGAACAAGCGCAGGCTGTGTCAGAGATGCTTGTGTTTATAGTGAATGTCGGAGCCGGGAGGCGGATACAAACGTCCTGTCGGCAGCCAGAAAAACGTGCCGAGCAAGAACGATCTCTTGTTGGATCCAGAGACGAGTCCAGAATGAAGCTTGATCTAGTGCAATGAGGTTATTTGCTCTTCCGTCGAGAGTTTTGGCGATCTCTTTTACTGGACCAAGCCACGCTATGACATCGTGAGCCATAGAAAACATTCGATCCATCATTCCGACCTGGTGATTGCGCTCGCCAGTGTTGTTCTGGTTGATTGAGATCTGATCGGCCCATAGATAGTCCATGGGTGAGAATTGAGTCTCGAGATCATGGTCGCTTTCATTAAGATGCAATTTCTGATGCCGGTAGGACATCAGAAAGTCGTGAAGCCCTTTGCTGATATGTAATGGCTTGTCATCGACGAGTACGATGTCCGAATCCGGAGTATACTCAGCTCTGTGTGTCCACTCGTACGAGACGGCTTGGAACGGCGGGCACGACTCTGCATCGAAAGTCTGCAGGGTTCCACAGACTTGCCCACAATCGTGGTCCGTCATCCTGAACAGACGTATCTGGTCACGTCCTTCTAACAGTGGCACGTATATGCTGCCTTCTTCCATTCGCGTGACGTCCAACAGTCCTCCCTCCAGTGAAGTATGTAGTTGCTCGAGATACGGGATCAAAGGCTGCAAGTAATTGTAACAAGCTGTCAGCAGCACAGATGTTTTCCTGTCATCAATCAAGGCGTTGAACGACCACTCGTTACCCCTGGCCTTGTAGATCTCCTGTACGACCTCGAGGCAATTGCAAGCACGGTCTTTACCGGCCGGAGTCCGTATGCCAGCATTCCACAGTCCCCGATACTTCAAGTTTGCCAGAGGCTTTTTCAAGAGGGATCTCTCGTCTCTCATATATATGTCGCTCTGGCAGAGATGCGCAGAATGCAGCAAGAACTTGAACTTCCTTAGCTCTGTGGCGAGGCGTCGGAGCATAGCCTCGTTCCGTGCATGTTCATGTGTGTCGAGACCTGACGTAGACAGAACCTGCGGGTTGTGATGCTTATCGTACTCGAGGATCTTCTCCACGATGGCGAGCATTTCTTGCGTGATATCGTGAAAGTCATGGGCAATGTCCCGAGATTGATCCATCTTAGGCGCGATTCACTGGTGGAAGACGTCAAGTCAGCTATCAATACGCGTCCCTGCAGACTGACAATGGTGTAAGAGAGATTTGTGGCTGTGTTGACAGGCTTCACGATCTGGTTCAGTGTCACGTGTCGGACGAGAACGTGACTTCGGAGTTAAGCATGTACCACTTTGCGCTTCTTCTAATCTATGCACAAGAAATTGCCGTACGATCCCAGCGCGAATGCATGTACAACGCGCTCATACTAGCATGAACGGACCCCCCTGCGTAGCATTCCTGCCGGATCACGACCTTCGAAGCACTCGCAGCTATCAAAGCAGTGGTCACATTTGACCTCTTCATGAAGTAAAGTCCATGCTTCGACTACTCTTTCTGCGCCTTAGCAAGAGCGCGAACCATTGTATCCCAAACGGTGATCCCCTCCTTGTCTCCCTTCGCACCTTTGTACCCTCCATCTACGCACTTGTCAATCAGATCGTGCTTGTCCTTGTCTCGCACCTCCGGCCAGCCAATGAAGTCCATCGCAATGAAGACTTTGGCGAGCGTGTCCTTGTAGATGCCATTCACAAGCCCCTCTGCGGCCTCGTGCGCTATGTTTCGCATTTCTGTGTAGTTCAAGGTCTCGAATTCGTTTCGGTCCGCATCCTTCTGGTAAAGGATCGGCAAGTCGTGGTAGCCGCAGTGATCTTGGGCTAGATAGCAAAGGGCGCAACCCTGAACCTTCATTCCCGTCGATGGGGAAGCAAAAGGGAAGACCTTGTATGTTGCGTCATCCAGTAGTCTGCGGACGAAGTTGTAGAGCGGAATTGTCTTGGCTTGGGGGTCAGTCGCAGGGTCGAGAACTACCGCTAGCGTTTTAGTCGTGAGGAGTAGGTCCGTTTTGACGGCAGAGTTCCATTGCATTGTTCTGACAAGACCCTCGAAGACATCGCCTCCTTGAAGAGGAAACCAGCTGTCCCTAGACTCCACCACAAGCGTGAAGTCTTGAGCAACGATTCGCTGGAGAATGCTGAACTCTGGCCAGCAGGCACCCAAGTGACCTGGATCAATCCAAGTCCCATCGTCAATTTGAGTCTCATCTTTCTCCGCTTCTTCTTGCCGCCGGATATAGAATGTATAGAGTGGCAGAGTGCAATCAAGAGTATCGCGTACGTGGCTTTCTATGACGAGGATCAGGTCTTGAAGTCGAGGAAATGCCTCGACCTCTTTGAGGCACGAAAGGTATATATCCGTGTCGAACGTCTTCATGTCCAGGTGATCCCAAAGACTCAAGCATCGAACCATAGCTCTCGCTTCCTTGCCTAGGAACCGTGCGAACTTTGCCATGCTAGGCAACCATGAGATTGAGACTTCCAAGTGATCCAAAATCTCCTGTAATCCCTCGTGTCGTACTTGCCTGCATACCTGAAACAGTGATGCCTCTACCAATCTTGCCAGCCCAGTCAACTTTTGATCAATCTCGATGATGAGAGGCTTCGGGTGCTTGAGGCCTGTTATATAGCTCGGAGCAGCGAATTTGTTCGAGGAGAGGAGGCTTTTGGGCATGCAGAAGAGGTAGATGCGATTCCGGATCTCTTGTGGCAGGTCAAGTAGCAGGCAATTCTTGTCAACGTCACCCGGCGGCGTGATGATGCCGTCGGGCTGGCCATCAAGCAAGAACAATCGCTGTGAGAATCCATCCTGGTGTCTTGCTACCCATTCGTCCATCTCTGATTCCGCCTGGTAGAAAGCTCTGCCAACGCAGGCTGCGTCGCCTTTTCGACTAGTGGGTGAGTTGTAGCCTGTGGGAGGTACACCTTCGTCGTCTTCGGAGTCACTGATATCATCGTGGTTGCTGCCGTCACTCCAATTACTGACCGTGTCGTCCTCGGTGTCGCTAGCGGCGCTGTCTTCGGCTTCGCTTTCATTAGCTGACTTCTTGCTGCTTTGGTCGCTCATTGTGCGCGCAGCTTTGACGCGCAGTGGCACTTGTTGGAAGTTAAGTTTCAGAAAAAGAGTGAGATCTGAACGACGTTCTGTGTCGCCTGCTCGTGGGGGACCGTGCACGACCCACTCGCTTAGCAACGGGCGAGAAGTCGAAGACGGTGACGTTCTCGGGCTGCACTTGAATCTTCGGACATCTACAATTGCGTGTTGAAATAGCTCGTCCAACCCAGGTGATCATAATCATCGCGCTGTTCATCTCTACGGCGAACCATTGCACAAGACATTATGAACCACACAGCCCTTATCTTGAGCACCTCCGCTTCGCCTGTCGGTACTTGCAATTGAGTCAATTGCTATCATGGTTAACGATACTCCTGCTATGATTTTGATGACCTACTTGTCGTCCAGCTTGCCATCGAACGTGCGCTGCTTAAGGGATCGTAAGGTTAGAGCACGCTACTGCGGGTTGGTAACAGGATCCTAGAACATCTTGAAACCTCCTTTGACCATCACAGATGCTGAATGTGCTTGTCAGGTCCTACAAGTATGCTCTAGAATTCGACATCATCTGATCTATACATGTCTATGCACGCGAAGTGAGCAAATCTCAAGGCTTTAGTACCTTCAAGTGAAAGCATACTGACTGTGCACCACTCTACGCCTCATCCCCACCAACAATCTTCCTCTGCCTCGCCAACATCCCAGCATTCCTCGGCTCAATAAACAGCGCCTCCCCCTCCGTAATCAACTGTCCCTGACTCCCATCCAAAGGCAACGTCTCAATCCGGCCCTTAACCCACGCCTTCCGCCCCTCAAACCTCTCCGTCTGGCACTTGAGCACAATATACTGCCCCGCCTTACACGGCGTGCGATAATCGATCTTCAGACTCGCAGTCACGCCCACTTTATTCGGTAGACCGGGGAAACAACACCGTGCGAGCCCCTCGTCCATGAGTGTGGCGAGCATGCCGCCGTGGATGAGGCCGGGGTGGCCGCAGAGTGCTTGGCCTACGTACAGGATCTGCACGAGTTCCGTGCCGTCCTTTGTGCCGAAGACGAGGGCGGGCACGGGCATCATGTCTGGACCCACGAGCGTGCCGGCCGTGAAACTGTTCACCCTCAGACTAGGCGGGATCTTCAGATGCGGGCGCGCGGCCGTGAACTTCGGGTTGGCGAATAGCTTCTTTGCAAGAGGGTGATTGATGATGGTCTGGTTGATTTCGTAGGCCGGGTCGCCTAGCGGAGGTGCGACAAGCTCGAGCGTCTCCGCGTCTGTGGGTATACTGTCCATCTCTTGGAGTGCCTTCTGCATAGGCCCGCCAGCAGCGAAATAGAAGCCTATGGGTGTGAACACGCAGAAGAGGCCGAAGGTAGCGAGGAGGCGGACGGCTAGATGTCGTCGTGGCGGAGGGAGATTTGCGGTTGTGGGGATCTCAGGCGCGATGTTGGATTGGTATCTCTTCTGTCGGTGGCCTGGACGCAATGTCGGTTAGCCACAATGCCATTGATAGATCAGCGAGATAGCCGTGTGCCGTTCGTGTGCTCAGACACTCGTATCGTTCAGCGAGAGTGTTTCTTACCAAGGCGAGGTAATCTCCGAGGCTGCCATTGTGAATGTGATTTTGTGCCTTTCCAAGCTCCTGACTGTTGCCGTGTCGTGCTCGCTACAGCACTACCAGTACTCATACATCTCCCAGCTGCGGCAGAAGTGAAGCATTGCTGCGACGGCGAAGAAGAAGTATGAGTCGCATGCCTCCTCGCACCAGCCAGAAGGCCAACAAGCTGGCGCCGTCCCTCCTGCGCCATTCTCTCACCAATTAAACACGTGATAAAAATGCTTATGAAATGCACGTCTGGTCAAAGAAAGTGATTACGGAATGGAGGGAAACGCGAAAGGAGGACGCGAGGAGGATGACGAGAGCGAGGACGGAGGTGCATCCCCAAAGAAAGATGCGAGGGGATAAGTCGGTGCTCACTCGGAGCTTGATTGGTGGGGAACAGACTACCGAGGCTTGTGATAAGCGCAAGGCTGGGGGAAAGGCTGAGGGTGTGTATACCAAGAGGCTAGCTTAGGAATCGCGAACATTGACTGTTACCTTGAAACGGATGTTGGTCGTGGAACTCTCTTGGAGCAATCGTAGCACGGCACGCTTACGCTACGGACGAGCAGCAAACGAAAGCGTTGTCTGTGACTGCGAGCCCTGGACTTTACCCGAGGTGGAGCGCAACTACAACACAGAACGAGCACTTCGATTTATCCCCACGATCCTCATAATCTCGAGGCGAGCATACGAAAGACGAGCAATCAAAGGGCTCCAATTGACAACCATGGCCTCCGCCAAAGACCTCGACCACTTCCTCTCCATCCCCTGGACCCGCACGCTCCTCACAGCCCCCTCCACCAAAACCTTCCCCCTCGCCTCCCGCATCCCCCTCTCACGGGATGGCTCGCAAGACGTCCTCGTCCGGCGCATCCTCAACACCTCAGAAACCATGCCTCACATCCTGGGTTTCTATACCTCCACCCTCACCCCCTCTTCCGCCCCAAACTCGCCAAACTTCCTGATCCCCTCCTGCACCCTACTGTTCCAGCTAGAAGAGGGACTGAAGGGCTACAACGGGATAACGCACGGTGGCTTCCTCGGCACGCTTATCGACGAGGCAATGGGTAACCTCATGGTTATAAACCGGGGACTCCTCTCTTCCCTGCCCTCCAGCCAGCGGGACTCAATCGACGTCCTCGACTGGGAGGCGAATGCCATGCTCACCGCCGGCATCAACATACGGTATCTCAAGCCCCTTGTGCTACCGGTGACTGTGGCAGTTGTGGCGAGTCTGAACCGGATTGAGGGGAGGAAGGTCGTGTTTGATGTGGTGATTCGGGGGGAGGGCGAGGGAGAGGTGTTTGTGAAGGCAGAGGGGATTTGGTTGAGTGTGCCGAAGGGGAAGGTAGGGAGGATGAAGTTGTGAGGATCGTGATGATTTGTAAATTCGTGCTTGAGTCGCGCTACAGTTACGCTATGCAATGCTAACGAACCTATGATGATCCAGACATGATTCTGGAAAGTTTGTCCCTTGCTGCATGCATAGCTAGGTTCCCTCCTTTTACCATACATTTCGTCTCTCATGCTATTCAAGCAACTTTCCTATCCAGCAATCCGACCTTGCATCCTATCATGACCAACACTAGCCAGCCTGCATCATCCAACTCCAAATTACTGAGAAGCCCCATCCCCATTCTGTCCAGGGATAGCCGGCAACTGCGGCGGCGTAGGCATCGGCGGCGGCGCCTGCGCAGATGCCTGCAGACTGGGCGCATTCTGGATCGGATTCACGAGATCCTTCGCCGGTGCCGTAGCCGCAGGCGGGCTAGCAGAAGCCGCAGACATCATCACCGCAGTATCAGCCTTTGGCTGAGTCAGCGGAGCGGGCGCCGGGCTGGGCACCGGCAGATTGGCAGTAACACTCAGTGCGTGTGCTGGTGGTGGTGGAGAGCTGGGTGGGTCGTGCTTTACTGGACTCACGCCGGCGGCACCGGGTTGTCGGGGTGGCTCGAATTGGGCTTGGGCTGGACTGGCTACGGCGTTACCGCTTGGGACACGTGGGCTGCTTGCTGCGACTTTGGGACTTGGCTGCTTGGTCGGTGAATAGCCTGGTGCTGCGTTGAATGGTGTCTGACCCTGTGCCGCGGAGAATGATGAATTCGGTGTGAAGACAGGTGCTCGAGCCTGTGGCGCGGGCGTTACTTGAGCTCCAGTAGGTGGGTGTGCTTGATGCGCATGACTCGACGTGGGCCTTGCTTGTGCAGGCGGCGGCGCATATGTCTGCGTGCCGTTGGTATGCGGGCTCTTCATGAGTGGTGGCGGAATTACTGGGCCGAAGCCGGAAGACACAGGCCGCTTCGCTGGTGATCCAGGTTGCTGAAGCGGTTGCTGTATCGGTGGAAGTGTATTTGGCGGCGGTTGAGCCTGTCGAGGGGGCGCAGATGGCGAATGCGACTGCTGGTATGGTGCACTGGGTGGGCGCTGCGCCTGGTATCCTTGTGGCTGGTATTGTGCTTGAGCTGTTCGCGGTGACATGTCACGACTCTGCATTGCCGGAGGATGGCCGCTGGTATATGGCGCCGAGGGCTGTCTGGGTGGAGAGTATGACTGAGCATACGAAGCTGGTGTCTGATGATTGAATGTGCCACTGACAGGTGAGGATGGACCTGCAGCTGGCCGGGGTGCTTGCTGTGGGTACTGGTTCTGGTATGGCGAGTATGGAGGATATGACTGTTGGTAAGTCGGCTGAGGTGGCTGGTATGCATGCCATTGATAGTTGGTGGGTGCGGCACCATTGCTGTGTGGCGCGCCATTCTGACCAGGAGCAGCAGGTGGTGGGCCAGGATAAACCATCCCTGGGCCAGCGCCATTTGTCTTTGGTGCCTTTGGAGCCTTGGGCGAGGCCTTGGAGATGACCACACCAGACGCGACTCGCGGCTTTGGCGCAGGCTTCGCCTTCGATGGTTGTGGACTCGATCCCATCTTGAGCTTGATCTTCGGTAACGGGTTCTCCTCCTTCTTCTTGCAGTCTCGACACACGAAGTGGAAGTCGTCTCGCTCAGCTTGCTGCTCAGAGATGCCATTGCACTTGCTATGCTGCCAGGTGCTGCACTTCTCGCATGCAATGCTGTGAGAGCCGTCGTCCAGGTTTTGACCGTGAATACCGCACACACAGTCGAAGTACCACGAGTCGTCCGGCTGTAGTGTCTCGAGGTCGCGCTTGCGCTTCTCCATATCAGCCTTGAGCTGGCGTTCAGAGATGCGACCACGTTCTGCATCGACCAGAACACCCTCTGTCTCCATCTTTGACAACATCTCTTGCTCCTTCTCTAATCGTTCTTGTTCAAGAATGCGCTTGACCTCTCGCTCACGCAGCCGTTGCTCACGAGTCTCGCGACGCGACTCCCGCTGCTCTTCCATCTGTTGCTGCCTTCTCTGCTCTTTGTGCGCCATGTCGAGCTCGGCCTTGCGCGCGGCTTCAGCTTCGGCGGCCTCCCGCTCCTCTCTGATCCTGTCCTGCTTGTCTGCCAGACGACTCGAGCGCTTGGATGTTGCCATCTTCTGCAGCATCTCGAGCTCCTTCATGCGTCGCACTTCCTTGCGCTTGCGCTCCTCTTCAGCCTCAAGCAAGATTGGCATGACATGGTTTTGTATCTGTTTGACCAGTGCCTTCTCGTTGACATCCTTGCTCTTCTTGATCGAGTCGATAAACTCGTTGTACTCGTCCATGCTGACAGCAAGCAGCTCCCAGCGCTGCATGTGGAAGTCGTCCATGGCAGCCTCTTCCTCCGCGGCACCGTTGACTTCTTCTGGCTCCTCTGCTTCCGTCTCCTCTGGGCTCGTCTCTATCACTCTGCGTCCAATGCGAGGCTTCTTTGCTGATCGTGTGTTGCGACCATTGCTCTTGCGTGCCTTTGCCTTTGACTTCTTGGGTGTTCGAGGAGCGACATCGGGTGGAGGCGGCGCATCTGTGCGGCGGTAGAGGCGATTGTCATCTAATACGAAGTACACGCGATCTTCCTTGTCCCAGCCGAACGGCTCGATGCGCTGCGGATATTTTAGTTAGATCTCACTACGTAAGCACCAGTCACACTCACCCAACCAACTTCTTCACTTTCCTTCTCGCCCAGCTTTTCCCGTATAGGGACTGGATTGTGCAATGTCCATACGGCGAGCTGATTGAGTACGCGTATCTTAGTGAAGACGTCGAAGTCCGCGAACTTCCTAGGCTCGTCTTCCTCGCCAAAGGGATTGCGCTTGGGTGCCTTTGCCACGTATTGTCGGCGTGTGTATTCATCGAGGAGCTCTGGTCTGTTTCATGCATTAGCTCTATTCCATCACGCCAGCGCAATCGCGTGTAGACGTACGTCAATCCCTTATGCGACGAGACATTCTTCAACAGCGCCAGCGCGATCGCATTCAGCTTCTCGCTCGGTCCTGGCTTCAAACACTCGTCTTCAAAGTCCTATCTCATATTCCATCAGTACTCCTTCCTCATCCATATGCCCAAACACGTGAGGCACATTCCAACTCACCTCAACATCCAGATCCTCAACCTTGACAGCCTTGCCAAAGAAGAAGAGGTACTGCATAAACGCCGCAAACTCCCACATGCCACGTATGCGCGTGAGCGTAGACAGCTCGGCCGACACCTCCGGTATCGAGTCGCTTGAGGAGTCGACCTCCTCGTACGTCCGCTTCCGCGCAGGCATGATAGGCGTCCGGGTGGTGCGGGAGTGACAAGTGAGGATGCGGAGGAAGGCGTCAACGACGCGTGGAGATCTGGCGTTCCAGAAATAGTGGCGGTGTGCTCTTTGCTTGAGATGGTGCGTCGCTATCTAAATTGAGGTATGAACGGCGACGAGATGCGCGACGAGATCTAAGTCGTGCGCGTGTGGATCGGTAGTGGTCGATGGCCTCTCAAAATCGCTGATTGTCGATTGATGTTGCGACCAGATTTGGACTAGACTAGCTTACATAACTATCCTTGGTGCAAGCCACTCACGTGACTTTACAGCCTCGTGATGATGGAGCGCGCCGTGTCTTTTCAGCTGAGGGACAGCCTGATTGCGAAGTTGAGAAGATTTGTCTCTCATAGTCACTAGTCTTATAGTTTCATGCTATCTGCAAGATGCACACTACTGTGGTCCTCGAAGTTCTGTTTTTCTGTGCTTTCGCGGTTGCTCAATTGCCGGAGTCTTCAGTGCCAGCTTGTGCGGTAAGTGCGTACCAGGGATGGAGTTTCGGCCTGGCAGACTACTAATCTCTCTGACCGTGTACTGAGATATCTGCTAGACTACCTGTGTTGGTGATGCTGTGGTTGGCACGGGGTGCAATGCAATCGATGTCAGCTGCATCTGCAACAGCGCGGGCTGGATAGCAGGATTGTCATGTTGTGTATCTACAGCATGCAGTACTACTGATCAACAAGGTACAGTCTAACCGTCTGAGATGCCGCTCGTCTATTTAACCAGAGCAGCCGCGTTGCAATTTGTTCAGGACATATGCTCTCCAGTCGGTATAACGAACTTGCCAACCACGGCTGGCTGCACAGCAACACCTGCCGATGTCTCAAGCGGCTCAGCGCCAATCACGGGCTCCGCATCATCGCGGACAGCAACCTCCGCAGCTTCTGCATCTACCATCCTGTCCGTAAGCAGCGCAGCTACCTTGCGAACATCGACGTCCGCCTCTGCCACGATCGCGAGCGGGACACCTTCTCCTACAGGCGTACATCTCACATCTGAGTGCGAAGTCTTTGATTGCACTGCACCAAGCGGTCTTTCAACGGGTGCAAAAGCTGGAATCGGCGCAGGTGTCGCGCTAGGCGGGACACTGAGCATTCTCGCGCTACTTCTTTGGCTCCGTCGTCGACGCCAAGCCCGATCCAGAGGGTCAAATGATCCACCGACGGTCGAGTATCCACGGCACGACGATGACAAGATCGCAGTGTGCGCAGATCCTGCGTCTCAAAAGAACGACACTATCGTTAAGCAAGCTGTGGAGCTCGGACCCGAGGGTCTGGCAGAGATGGAGGATACTGAGCACTTCGTGCAAGGCACAATATCGTCCAAACCTCAGCAGAGCGTAGCATATGCTTCAAACAAGCAGATTACGCCAGTCGCCGAGCCAACACCCGCATTGCACGCGCCAGGCAATGGTACAGACCTGAATGCATCTGCTTCAACCCCGGTCCTAGCACATGAGATTGGTTACAGTCCAAGGCGAGCGGGTGGAGGATATTCCAATCTTCCCGAAGCCTACGGTGACATTACGATAGGACAAGCTGATCCTCGTGATCCGGGTGATGGAGACGCCATCCTGGCTCAGATCGAAGAAGAGGAAAGGCAGCTACATGAGCGGGAGCGAAGGCTGCTAGAGCTTGAACGATTGGATGGTGAACGACGCGAGCTGAGGCGTAGGCGTGAACAGAGGCTTGCACAGCTCAAGTGAGATGATTCTTGAAGCCTGTGCTCTATCGCGCTTGGGAGGAAGGTCGTGGTTCGTACGACTGTCATTTCCATGGTCGATTGCTTATTGAAGATCCTGGCACCCAGCATGAGGATGTAGTTCCATAGTTATCGGCTCCCTCCATCGATCGAGTAGCCAAGCAGACTTCGCACTCCGACGATGGTCTTGTTAACAATTAAGTCCAGCTTTGACGTCGAAGCCAGAGGTACTTTAGCGTCGCTTATATGTGGGCCCAAACCACGTGATGCTCTGGGCCATTCCCTCTCGGTCTCCCCGTCCTTTCCCATTTGAGCTTGATATCCTCCTGCCGACCCATGCCACGACTTTTTGATGCGGAGCCTACTAGACACCGTCAGATACGTAAATTTGACGAAAACATGCGGCCAACTATGCGAGCACAGACGGATAACGTAGGTATTTAATTGGTTTACTAACGCGTGATCCGTGCTCGCATGTTCACCCAACTATGCGTATGGTTAAGTGAACATGCGAGCACGGACATCCTAATACGGCTAGATCAAGCTAAATAGGCTTAGCTTCTGCCAAACTGGTCTAGCTTCCGGTTTTAATCCTTACATAGTTGTGCCCACATAGTTGGCCGCATGTTTTGGTCAAATTCACGTATCTGACGGGGTCTACTGTACTCTCTATCATCTTAAATGCAGCTTATGCTGCGATATCGCTGCACGTTCATCATGCGATTCCAACATTGAGTGTAGGATCTCATCAGCCTGCACTCAAGGCACAGCCACAATCATGACTTTCCATCCATTAGATGTGCTACGTGGAGCGGCGATGCTTTGATCCAGACTCATCAGAAATGCTTTTGGCCATCGGAAATGTCCAACATCGACATCATAGAGGCAGTATTGCCTGACCTGCGAGATGCCTTACTCAACACACCTACCGCATACGCCATCGAGCAACATTCCCAAGACTCGTACGCCGAAGCTCGGCGTGGCCTGGCAGCCGAACTCAGTCACTTGGTAGCGGTCGTACATTGGATGGGGGGACACAAGAATGGTGTCGCGCGTCTATACCAGGCAACAGTCGGTGACGAATTGTCCCTCCCAACAAAGGCCATGTAGTACATCAGGCTGGGGCGAGAGCGGAACGCGACCACTCAGGAAAAGCTGGTGTATGGACACAATCCAGTCGTTGACATATTGAGCGATGTGCTGCTTGTGCTCGGCCGGTGTTTCGACACTTCAAGTCTGCACGTGGCGGATCTGTTCAATCATTAATATCCGCTGGACTTGGACATGAACCCTCGAATATCGCCTCAGGCATGTTTGTACTCGGTGAAGTACGGCCTCGAGGAGTACAGAAGCATCTTAACTCTCTTGAGTTCCTTGATGTTGGTTGATTATTCGCTGGGCCTTGAGTCTCTCAGATTGGTCGCAGACATTGAGCTCTTCCGCAACACAACCTTCCACTTACGATGCTACAGGAAGAAACTCGGAAGGCTAATACAGTATGGAAATACTATGGACCAGATCATTTATCATCCATTGGATCATGCTTCCGAGCGCATTCGTCTTGTCGAGGTCGTGGAGAACGCGAGTGGTCAGATTTATGGCGTCCTGAGGACTTACGACACTCTCTCTTGCCCGCCGTTCCACGCGGTTTCTTATCAGTGGTCACTTGAAGTTTCGAGTGACTCGCCGGTGTGAGAAATACTCATCAATCACAGAGCATTGTGGATCAGCGAGAATCTACACAGCTTTCTTCTGGCATATCGATCCTGGAAGCGAGCAAATACCCGGACATCCAAAATTGAATACATATGGGCAGATCAAATCTCGATCGACCAGTATGATACAGAGGAACGAAATCACCAGGTGGGACTAATGGGCCGCATCTTCACACAGGCACAAGAAGTCCTAGCATGGCTTGGACCAGACGACCGCATATTGACCAGCCTGAAGAACACAGCGGTTTTTTCTCTCGATTCTGGATGGACCTCTCGGCCTACACAATTCCTCGAGTCAAAGTTCTGGACGCGATTATGGGTACAGCAGGAAATTGTGCTGGCAAAGGACGTCATCTTCATGGCCGGAGGCACGCATCGGTCTGCCGCTGAATTGAGAAAGAATGAGGAGTTGCGAAGCAGGAACAGCGAGCCGGCACTCGCCATGCTCCTGGATGACGGCACGAAGCGGATACAAGAACTCTCGTTGATCGAAGCCATCATGGCATTTTCAGGGAAGGCTTGCTCAGATGTCCGTGACAAGGTGTATGGTCTGCAAGGCATCGTGCGAAGCACGGAGAAGGTGCCCGTGGACTATACACTGGAGCCCGGGGAGGTGTATGCACAAGCTGTGCGTGTTGTTTTCACTCAGCTGCGCGGAGACATCCCACCACATCTGTTGCAGGCGAGAACGAATACTCTTTTGACCTTGGGACTTCGCATGAACATTGTCGTCGGCAAAGCGAGGACGATCTGCGAAGACGTGTTGGAGAGAGTGTGAGTCTGTGAAGAGCGACCTTGTGAAGCTTCGGACAATCAACATTCTACAGCAAGACAGACGAATTAGCGACCTTCCAGAGATCGACTACTAGTTCGCTGGGCAGCGACAAAGCTCGAGGAGCAGACAGATCGCTGGCGATGGAGATCTTTGAGCTTCTGAAACACCCGATACACGATGCTTGACCGAGACGGATTCGCGCAGCCTGTGTCCAACCCCGGAGAACATCTTCTGCGATTGAGGAAGCTACCTAAACAGTCAGGTCTGTCGATGCGCGTTCAAGACCATGATCCGTTGACCGGGCAAGATATAGTGAAGGGGCCTGGCGTCAGATTCGACTTTGAGAGACTCCGTTCGCAACTCATGATCCAAGTCGTAGTCTTATTCCTGCGCGCTGGAATTCCTGCCCGAACACTTTTTGCATCTGCGCCTTCTCTTCCCAATCCAAGCCATCGATTCCACGCAGTCGGAGTTGAGGGAATGCACTCTTTCGCCGTTCTACATCTTTGAATAGATCCATGCTTTCTTGGAAGCAACTATAGCGCATGACAAGTTCCACCCGCTCAATGGAAGGTGGGAGATAGTCGACCAAGGATCGAAACTTGTATTGCAGGGTAAGCCCATCAACACCGATAGATCGTGTGCGAAGGAGCAGTCGCTCGTCAATCGCGAGGTGTGCAAGGCAGCCGAGCCCGCGGAAGCTCGCGATACAATGTTGGGATAGAATGAGTTGGCTAGGCTCGTTCGGAGCCCATCCAAGCTTCAAGCTGCGCAAGTTGGGCGCGGACCTTTCAAGGACTGCTGTCAATCGCCGAAAATCGAAGCTCTCTGGTCTTGTGTAGATCTCCTGCATCGTCAAGGCAGATCCATTTGGGAGCAGCGACTTCGTAGCAATTACTTCCAAGGTGGTGTGTAAGCGCCCATCGACAACGATGTACTCGGAGACCAACTCTCCCGAGTCTTTCTCGGCACCAGCATCTCTGATCCTGTCACGACCCAGCGCTACCTTCCATAAGAAAGACAACAGCTCTGGGAACTTCGCAACGAGCCTGCCTACGACGTCCATCGGCAGCGTGGAATGAGAGACTTGGAGCTCTTGGACACGAGATGTGAAGTTATCGCGCTCAAATGTGTCCGTAAAGAACCCGAAGCCAGGTCCCGATCGCCAAAAGGCGTGATCTCCCAGATCATCAACACCGATGTGGCGTAGGCGTGGAAGGAGCAGCCAGACGCACAGGTCTTTGGTGGAAACAGAGTGTCCTTCGATCTTCAAGCCACGAAGTGCTTGTAGATACGTTTGGCCTTGAAGCCTCCCAATGACTTGCGTCAGCGGCTGCATCATGGTTGCATCGACACTCAGGCTCTCGAGCCCATCGAACAGGCAGATCGCTGCGGCAGCGAGGATATGATGCTCGGGACTTATTGCACGTGCGATGATACGGCGCCGACCGAATGCTTCGTTTCCCCCGTCCAATTTGACAAGACCCTCTCCATGTAATGCTCTGATCTTCGCGTCAGATCCGAGCACCCTCTCCGTGTTATCAAGTCCGAGTTCGATCAGGTGTTGCAATGTGCGTCGATACCTCGAGAATAGCACAGGCATTGCCCTTGAGAAATTGTACAAAACGTCTGGGCCTTTGGCAACTGTCTCTAGATCCATCTTGTGACAGCGTGTTGCCTGTATGCACGATAACGCGATATTGCTGTCGAGCTCTTGCGCCGGTGCATCGCGCATGAGATTCTCGAGTACATGGAACGCGTGGTAGTTGTCATAGCCGTGCCAATTCCTGTGCTTGTGATACAAGGGTAACAGCGGCGCTCCCACATCATATATGCGATGACAAGTGAGCAAGAGTGATGGGAAGCCGAGAGGCAGAGATGAGTATACGATCTGAGATAGAAGTTCGGTAGGCAGATCGAGCAGGCGTGAACGTCCCATAGTGCTCGTGGTCAGGACCACGACCTCCTGAACATCGAAAACCAATGGAGCGACCTGGGAGCCATCGGCTAGAGGACTAATATGGTAAGAGTTTTACGATGCCCTAGCATGACTCAAACCGAAGAGACGCGCGCTGGATGCCTGGCCTGGTCTCCAACTTTGTTTGCGCACTGGATCCATTCCACTCCTGTATCATGACGCGTGAGAAGTCTTCAAAAGGAACATGTTTGCAAGAGAGACCTCCATATCGCCCGTTGAAAATGGAAACCGAAGTTGAGGTCGGATGGACCCGACGGGATGGACCTCAATAGGTGTGCAATTATGATCACGAAACTTTAACTAACGCTCTTCCCACCCGCCGCGACCTCCCGTCCGGGCTCCAAACGCCCATCAATAACGACATCCCTTTCGGAGTCACATGGCCCGGGTGCAAACTACCAGCGCACTCGCAGTAAACTATCGCCTGGCATATGTCTCAAAGAGACAACTTCCACTCGTCTTGCTTCGAAACTCCCTCAACAAGCCAATTTGGAGGGAACGCGCCAACGAACGACGTATAATTCGTATCAAAACCTGGCACAACAGTCGTAACACCGCAGGTGTTTTTCAAAGGCTTTCCTTGCACTCGGTCCTTGATCCACGGAAGCCATCGATTTCGACTGGCCTGAATAGCACCGAAATGACCCTGTCAAGCATTAGCACGGAACACGTATGGCCCAGAAAAAGATGTATCTACCATAGCTCCAAGCTCTAGGTATTCGAGATGACTGTCCTTGTTCTCAGGCAACACGCAAGTGTCCTTCACAGCATCGCGAATGGTCTCGATAGGAGCAATGTCCAGCTCGCCGAAGATGACTGACAATGGACCTGCAAACTCGTGCCTGGACACGGCAGTCCTCTCCGCCCACTCGTTTGCTGCAGTGCTATTAACCCATTCCGGATGCTCAATGTAATCTGCGACTTCGAAGCTGGTCAGCAGTCTCTGCGAAGTGGGCAGGCACCCTTCTAGTGGCTTGACCACATTGTTTAGCCTGTCCCACACGCGATCAGACAGTCCACTGTAATTGAAAGCGGGATAAACAGCCGTAATGGCAGCGCTAATGAGTGGCAACAGCGTGAATGTCTGAGCTGGGATCTGAGCACCATCTGCAGCAGCTTGAACAGCTTGTTTGAGACTATTGACACTGTCGATGGCTGGTGAGATGGTAATGGTTCCACGATACCCAGGCACTGGAGTCTTGACCTGTCTTTCTGCGAATGCCCAGGATGTAACGCCACCTTGCGAGTGACCCATGGCCACGAAGGGACCTTCTGGCTCCAATCGTTCTGGAAAGATCTTCCTTGCAGCCTCGATGGCAAAGCCTAGATCGTTCGCACCACTTGGAGCTGCGATCCACTGATGCGGGTGCTTGTCACCATTTGGCCTTGCAGATGCACCAAGACCAGCATAGTCTGGAGCGATGATGGCGAATCCTTCGAAAGCGAGGTTGAACGTGGTCATGAAGTGGTACTGAAGTGCTTTGTAGTTGCTCGGAGCACATCGCTGGTGAAGACCAGTTGTGCCATGAGCCCAAGCCACGACAGGAAACGTTGGCGTCGAGTCGTTGCTGGCAGCATTGTGCTTTCCGGAGTAGTCGAATGCCTCATACGGCCATAGCGCGAAGGCGGAAGCCAGGACCGTGGTCCCGTTGAGATCTTGGGAGGCGTACAAGAAGCGCGACATGGTCAAACCAGACGGGACCGTGTACTTGGTCAAATTTGTGTGCTTTTCGACACGCAACACATCGCCAGGCTTGGTATCAGGTCCCCACTCGGCTGGCGTATCGTAGAATGCATCCAAGGGCTCCGAAGCATGCTGCAATCTCTCCCAAGCGACGGCATCGATCGCGGCTTTCTTGCATTGATCATCGCAGTAGCGACTACCATCAAGTAAAGAGATGTCCTGTGCTAAGGCACGAAATGCCAACAGGAATGCCAGACCAGCAAACTTGATGCTTGACATGGTGAATCAACGTGATGGACAATATGATGCTGATGTCCTGGGTTTATGAGCTGCTCATTCTTATACTGCCCCTGCTCAGGGCCGGTAACAGTCTTCTGCCCGATCTCCAGAATATCATCATGGCGGTATTTACTTCGCATTCTCGGACCTACAAATAGATCACATTGCGCTAATGTCCACGCTCTCTTTCGGTCTCTGAACGAGTTCGGGAATGTATGCCACGATCTGATGACATCTGATCTACTTACTCAGCACCATCTGACTGACAAACTAATTGCAAATAATGGATTCTTTGTTGCCAGCCTCTCAATCATTCATTGCACGGCAGTTGTTGTTGGAGGCAGCCTTCGCTCAATGTCACGCCCAAAGCGGGAGCATTATCAGCACTATACCCGATTAAGGCATACACCTTCTTGCCCGGTCGGTCTTTTGCAGACGCTGCGAAGCCACCATCGAAGAAATGACAGCAGTCAATCAGGTCATAAATGACGCAAAGGCTTTGTAAGATCCGATCTACCAAATTTCAATCATAGTAGTGGAGCGGCGGCTCGAAGCGCTCCCGATCCCAGCAAAGACATCATAGCCTCACGAGACGCGGAACTGAGCACTTTTCCTAATCTAATGACAATTGCAGGTGTCATATCCTCGCTCTCTAGCGACGCTGCCTCATCATGAGCTTCGCGTTCATGCCAACGATGCATCTGACCAGATCCCAGTCTCCTCCGTCGCCGACCCAATCACAGATCACAACGCCTGTACCCCAATCACCGTTACCACCCATGATATGCTTCACGGCAAGGTGATTCACGATCGCCGGATTCAGCGTCGCAGCAATCTTCTCCGGCCAACAGCCGACTTTCCAGAAATTGCTAGCGCTCAGGAAGTTGAGGTACATCGGGGGTGGAGGCGCATGCTCATCATCCGGACAGACGCAGCAGCCCGCACGTTCCAAATGTTCAGTCGAGTACTTGATCTTGAGATCGATATTCTCCGTCTCCAAGACCTCGTAGAAGTCCTGCACGACAACTGCGCCATGATGATCATTTGTCGCCTTGTCTTGCCAGTTCTCGGCCTCGATGCCATAGCCACGGCCGTCGTGCTCGCGTCTGACATCGTCATCGAGATTATATCGTCTGAGCAGCACGATCTTGCCGCGTGCCTCACCAAGCTTGGGCCAGTGCGTCTCTGTCCACCAGCGGTCGGATTTGCCGTAGTGGTCTCGGATGATCTTGCTGAGCTGCTGGTCTGTGGCGTCGCCTGTGCCTTCGCGCTTCAAGCTGATGATGACTGTTTCAGATCTATGGTCGTCCAGGAACTTGATGACGTCGCGTTCGAGGTCACGGAAAAGCTTGTTGCCAGTCAACGAGATCGGGAACACGCTGTGCACGAGGTTCAATTGGTCGTTGTGAGGGTCGCCTGGGTTGACCGGCTGGACACGTATATCGAAGAAGCGCACGCCATTGTCGAGCTGCTCTCGAGGAGATACTGCTTGGCATCGCACCGATGGCAGTGCTTTGTAGTAAGTCGGGCTGTTGTGTGTTCCAGGGATCGAGAGCGCAGAGATAGGCGTTCGATCTGCCATCTCGCGCATCCATTCGCTTAAGTTCGCAGACGAGATGATGGCCAAGAAGGTCTCTTTGGCGACGAAAACAGCAGTGAATTTGAAGCGAGGGTCATTGACCAGAGGCGTAAATTCTCTCGTGAAGCGCACTGGCAGTGGCACATCAATGCGGTACCTCTGGCCCTCGGCCTCGAAAGTCAATCGTAAGATCTCGTCGTTGTTTCGTTCGGAAGCCTTCTTGTCCGTGCGGTTGGTGGTAAAGGGATCCACCCGGATGTCGACCTCTTCATGCGCGAAGCTCTGAGCACCTTCCTGAAGTGTCTTATTGCTTGGACCAGTAGGCAACTTCACGCCAATAGTCTCAGTGATATTGTTCGTGAAGCTCGTGATATTGCCCGCGAACTTTGATGCCTCGTGCAGCACACCCTCTCCCTTTGGCGCATTGTACCTCTCAATCACCTTGAGGATGACTGGGACGGAAGTGAGATTGCGGATAGTCAGTGGAGGAGCCATTGTCAATTTGCTCGTGTTTGCGCAATGTGTTGATGGAAGACAGGCTGATAAATAGCTTCGAATCTGCTCATACGACACGTCTGTTAGCTAAGACTCGTCGCCAGCTGAAAGTCTGTAAAGCTCTGCATGAGATCGTGGCTGTGAGCTCGACAGAGCGGATCGAGACCCTGCAGCCCTCGAGGTGTGTACCATATCGACTGCAGCTACAGCTCGTCTGCCGTACGTATTCTGGTGGTGGGGCAGCTGAAGAGCTTGATGGAGGTAGCGCCGCAGATCAACTCATTGATGTTTCGCTACGGAGTGTTCCGAGGCAGCCGCTCCAAAGACTTCACTTGAGATGCATATCGATTAGATCAGATTGAGCTAAGGCAGTCTCTGGGAGAGGCTGTACAAACTCCGAAAACATGAACAAAAGAGAAGGTATCCAGCGCATCGAGACGTGGAAGCTGCGACCTCGCACAAAATGGGACTAGCGCAGGAACAGCTTGCATGTCGTCACTGGCTTTCATTAGGCGCCCAGCGGAACAAAAAGTACAAAAGCTCTTGCTTGACCCAAAGCAGAATCTTCATCTTCCGTCGATATGCTCTGCGACAAAAATGCAAAAACATACAGCAGCACCGAATTCCCACGTTGTCTCCAACCGTAGTACTAATGGGCCGATTTGAGGCTTATCTATGAGTGAGCGGACGGGGACTCGAGTTCTCCTCAATCTATGACCGTATGTGAAAGAGTAGTCGTTTCCTGTTCAACATAACCTCTTAAGCACACTCAAGTCCTCAATACCAAATCTCACCATCTAGTACCACGTTAGACTTATCTGTACCATGTTCATTGCATCACTTGAAATGATAAGTGTTCTTTGATCATCAGATGATTTTCTGCTCACATGGACCTGGCGAACTATGTGCAAATCACAAGTCTCGTGAGCATCGTTTGATATCATGATGAATGCACTTGAGCGTCGAAAAGTCGATACTTATGGGTGAGCGAAATCTTGCAATCCACGTTCATGCTGATTGAGCCCACACGCATCCTTCGACTTGCAGTCCTACATCTTGTCCTCAGACCCAAGCTTCACCCAGTCTGAATCTTCGTTGACCTCCGTGGCAGCATTCCTGGACACAACAAGCTGTGCGATCACAGAAGTAGCATGTGCCTCGTCTGTCTGTCGTGCTTTCTTCCTGCTCGCGTTCTGGATCTGCATATCACTGAATCCGACCTTCGTCAGAGCAAGTGAGCCAGGCTCTTGCCCAGCCAAATCCTCAAGCATGGAGGTCGTTCCGGTCAACTCCGACTGCCTGCTGGCCAATTGCTTGTTCAAGTCTTCGGAAGACTTCAACGTCTTCGCCATGTCTCTACTATATGCCAGTATGCGATCTAGGATGGCTTGGGTTGTGAATTCGCTGCAGATCTGGTGCAAGATCGCGGATATCTTCGCGGTGACCTCTTGTCGAAGCCGGCCCTTCATGTTGGATTGGTGAATGACCTCAGCAATCCACTGGCCAAGTCCGGCGCAGTGAAGAAGACTGACGATGGTACCCAAAGTATTGATATGTAGAACGTCTGGTAGCGGATTGTCCTGGAAGTACATCTCCGTTGGACAGTCCAAGAAGACCTTCAATTTTGGTGGCATGTGGGAAGCATCCTTGCGCGAAGAACGGCCTTTCAGCGAGGTGTTAAGTTTCACGCACAGTTGTGCTTCCACCGCTTGACAAATGTACGGCAACAACTGAAGACTGTTAGCATCAACGGCTACATCGAGATGAAGTGTAAGATCTACCTCGGTGGCCTTCGCGCCCCTTCAGATGCGAGCCGTTCGTGGTCGGCCGGTGTCCAGTCCCAGAACATCCGGACGAGAATTGGGAATGGCAGCGCCGCCACAATCCCGTATCGCAATTGGTTGTCAATCGACCCTTTGTCATTCAGTCGAGCGGCCAAGGTTGAGCAGATAATCCTCGCAGTTCTCGGAAGCACCTCATCAACTGCCAGCACGGGTGGCATATCATCGTGAATGGCCGTGAAAGGAACGACAAGGAAACGCTGCAGTGGCAAGGCCTCCTCCAGCTTCGTGGCGGCACGCGAAGCGTACGTGATCGAAGTCGAGCATTTGAGCCAAGGCAGAGCTGCCTTGACTCGGTCTGAGAATGCTTCTTTGGCTTCCACATTGTACGATGCAAGTCCGTAACCTCGATAACTCCTGAAACGATTCGCACATTCCTTCACAATGTGCGTGATCGACATCGTCTCGTTCTTCTCGTCGAATCTGACCGGCAGACTTGCATAGGTCACTTGAGAAACCCACGCTTTGAGCCTCTTCTTATCGTGAACGCCGCAAAAGAAGAAGCTCGTACCGCATCGCGCCAGATTTTGGACCTCCATTGGGTGGAATAATTCCCATGGACTCTTCACGCCTTTGCCGAACCAGTCGAACTCATTGCCGTAAACGATAATGCTCTTTCCACGGTAATTCTGCAGCACAGAGGCGTTATTGCCCCACTTCCTTAGACTCCCTGTGAGGCTGACATTGTATACGTCCACTACAAGAAGAAGTTCTTGCTCGATAAACCGCTTGATCTGGCGGATGATCGTGTTTGGTGTTTGACAATTGACCACGAGCAGGAATTGCGAGCCCGGATTTTGTGTGTAAGCGCTTGCTATCTGGACTGGCATGACATGAGACATGATTGGCCGCGGAACCCCTTGACCGTTCTGTCCGATGCGATGTATGTCGCCCAGACGCAGCTCCACCTTCAAGTCGAGGGTACTGTGTGTTTCAGCAGAATACGGGACGATAAAATCCTGCTCGATCCGCATCGTCGCTCCAGGGAGTAATTCTCGTACTAGATCGTCGACCTGATTGGCCCCAAGTCCTCCACCTGGACGATGTGCAATCTCAAGGTTGTTGCTCGATTCTGAGAATCTGGTCGCCGCGTATCGCGAGTCCTGTGTAATGGAAGACACGTTACGAACAGTCCATGACGCACGGACACGGCTACCTTGCTGTACACTCCTGAGTGTCACTGGTGCAGTAAGCTCAAGCGGACAACTGATCCAAAGCTTCCTAGCTTTGCAAAACCTCGGCAAAGATCTGTGCAACCTAGAATCCACACTGGCCACCAGCAGAAGTTCGTGAGAAACTTGGAGCGCCTGTCCAGGAGGACGAGGTTTCGTTTCATTGCGTATCCATGCTCGCAATTCTCCAGAGAGTATTGCTTCTTGCCCAGGCGCTATGCTCGGTGGAATGACAAGGCTTGTAGTATCAACCGGCACCAACCAGTCCGTGCGCATGATGCGGACATTAATGGGTTTCGTGGCGTTCGGAGAAGGCATGTGGCCTGCAGTTCTTGAGCATGCTTCTATGAGCGGCGACAGACTGTTACGTACCTTTGTTCACTATCTTGATGTTCTTGATCGTCAAGTATCCTCCAGGTTCGTAGATGCCGTCTTGGTCCTCGTCTACCATATCAAAAGCGACGACCTCGAGCTCGTAGCGCCCGGGCCATATTCTGCTTCCACCTCCCCAGACTACTTGAATCTCGACTCTGCCATCACGACCTGCCTTGCCACCGGAGAGATGAGTCTGCGGCTGTCGTCCAGTCGGGCCTGGAGCACCATTCGCACCGCCGGGCATCATGCGGTATCCGGAGATGGTAGGGTCGTACCAGGAATAATCACTGCCTCCAGGTCCTCCTCTGCCTCCACTTCCAGCCATCCCATGCTGCCCACTGTTGCCTCCTGCACCTCCCTGAACGTCCCAATCACAGGCCACAAGCAGGTCGAGATCGTCCTCATCAACGGAGATGGTGACAAGCCCGCCGTCGCCACCGTCTGTGCATCTTGTCAGATTATGCTAGCGCTCGGTGGAAACTCATCATTTACTAGCACCGTTGGTACCGTAGCCTCCATCGCCTCCCCAGCCGCCAGAGCCGCCAGCCTCCCCGCAGGAGAAGCTTGTGGCATCACCACCTCGGGTACCTCTTCCACCTGCCTGCCCATCTTCACCGCATCCTCCATGCCCGCCTTGACCACCTCTGCAGTCGAGAAGCACCCTGTCATGGAGGTTAATGGATATGTCGAGCAGATGAGACAGCAGAACCGCATACGTCTAATCGGAACCAGCAGAGTGAACCTGACCGACCAAGCCTGGGCCTACGCCGATAACCTGCACATGTCTTGGAGATGCATTATCGTATAGCAACTTGACATGGAGATCTTGACCATGGCTACCATCTTTTGGTGCTCGAGCAGACTTTCCATGAGCACCACTGTGTCCAATCTTGGCTTCACGAGGCCGCGAAGCATAGTCCATGCGAGATGAGCCATTCCCTCCCGGCGTCGCTGCAGCATCAACTCGGATAACATTAGACGACTCCATTTTGACCTAGCTCTTAGCCGACATCATGCGAGTAGAAGTCGCTGAGAGGGTCGAGCATGGAATGTATTTAAGGTGACAAAGTCAAATCCGGAGAAAAGCCACTTGTTCACAGCCACAAGCCCAAAGTTAATCAAGAAGCGTACCGAATGTGTTGACTCCATATTTCCATAAGCTTCAGAATTGACAGAGTTCGGGCGGTGCAAGGAGGCTCGACCATGGCTATGGTTTCCCTTGAATGTCGATGATCTGTGCAGTGCCAGATTCGAAGAATGCTTTCTTTTCCGAGGAACTGACACGTCCCCTATGGACCTACGAGAAGATACGATTCGGCATCCATACTCATCAGAACCACGACTGCTCCCTGCCAACACGCTGCGCGATTTGTCGGCTCTGGTACGGTCGATTCCATCCACGCGAGCTAGCACCTGGAGCGTGGAAAGCTGGGATTCAAGGCTGTGCGCAATCCGACTTGATGAAGACCGCGTGTAGCAGATATCTGCGTCACCGAAGATGACTCTTGATCCTTGGAGTTCAGATTGTGCCTATAGAAGATAGCATAGCATTGAGAGAGTTATGAAAGAGTCTCGTTCAGAAGACATGCGCTTTGTGAGACGCCATGGATAGATCTACAAAGTACTCGTAAAACAGACAGTGTCCTTTGTCGTTGAAGTCGTGCGATCTACCGAGACGGTCATAGGGTATCGATTGGGAAATCATGTAGACGTTGTCATTGCTTAACATAGTTTCCGCTCGAAAGACGTGCTGTGGAAACCTAGAATGCAGATTTTGAGGCCTTGTAGGTACGCCATAAGCGGTCTTCACAATAGAGACTGTGAGTTAATCACAAACTTGGTGCCGAACTTGATGAACAAATGGACATGATGAAGTAGACGAGAAATGAGGTCGCTGGTGCACCGCACCTGAAAACATCCCCCTGAAGAGCCTGGATGCCCCAGGCGTCAAGACCAGCCTCCTCGATTTCAGCTGGATCTATCGAACAGAAACTCCCGACGAAGCTGTAATATAATCTTCTGCCGCCAGTTATGTGCTCATTGTGCTGCACTACATACCTGCTGTCTAGCTGCGAGGGCAGAGAGACTCGAGCTACTCAAGCGATACGATCACCAGGAGGATCTTGAATGGCTTTGCAATGACTGCAGAAAAGATCCGGCCGCACAGTACGCGCCTCTGCTGGTATGCATAGCGGTCGCGCATCATAATGGTCTCTAAGGCCTTTGCTGTCTCAGCACGCACGCTATCAAGCACATCCGAAGAATAGCATTACACCTCCGCGTCCTCGACCCGCTCGCCCACCCGAACACCGGATAGAAAACAGAGTCATGCAAGAGGCAGCTTCCAGGTGCTCGGTTTAGGAAGCAGTCCGTCACGGCTTTCCGCTGTACATGGTAAATATTAATTTGCACATGGTTATCTGCCATCCCGCTGCAGGCACAGATCTCGCCGAGCCTACCAATCGCAGGCATCGGATCAAGCACACCTTGATCAACACCATGTCACAGACCTTGAAGCTCTAATTTCACCCATACAAGAGCATGCATTTCGTGTGTGTTGCAATTGTCTACAGACTTTACTGCCCGAGTGTCCTGCCTACTTAGAATTAGTACTCCATGAGCGTGGGGTCCATTAGTCGGATCAATTAGCTGGATCATGGAATTTAAATACAGCCTGTGGCCTAGACGAGGCTGTGATATGCGACGATCCTCGGTCACTCGTTTTTCTCTTGGATCATCTCGCCATTGTGCCCATAATGTTGACTCTCAGGACTATTGCTACGGCATTGACTGTGGCCTGCTTCGCCCAGGCTGTCGATGTCGAGGTTCCAATCTCAGCGAGGACTGCTGATGTCGAGTCTGACTGGTCCGCAATATACTACGGCAAGGCACCTCTCCTGCTAGGCAACGATGGCTCTGCTGCATCAGGAGGTTTCCGCGCTTGGGACCCGGCCGCAGAGACTCCATTGCGAGAAGTCATCAGCCAGACACCTGGTCGAACGAAGCTAGTAACGACTGTCTACAACATTAAGAACAAAGACTATCTGGTCACCATTGATCAGCCGGAGTCATACCTCAGACTGTACGATGCACAACATCTCGATCGCAAGGAGAAAGCGCGCAAAAAAGTGCTTGGAGACTGGTCTGCCATCTGTCCGTGGACGAGCGAAGCCGGCAATCAGTATGTCTACCTTTTTGGGAAGAAGCAGGCGATACAGTTCCTCGTACGCGAACGCAAAGGAGATGCCGAGATCGTCGAGGTCCAGACCTTCGACACTCCCGTCGAGGCATCTAGCTGCGCCGTTCTGGCCGATAGCGCGTACTTCTCGGGTGACGACAGCAAGGATGTGTATGTATTCAAGGCCACTGAATCCACTGTCAAGCCGGAGATCTCGATCTTTGGCGAGGCAGAAGACGATGTCACTGGTCTCGCCCCGTATGTCGGGAAGAAGACAGATGACAGCTACTTGTTCGTCGCGCAGACAGACCTTGTGTCTATCTATTCGACCAATTTCGCACTGCTCGGCAACATCAAGATCACCGGAGACGAAGACATCGAGGTTCAGGGACTCAGCCTCTTCCAAGGCAAAACCAAGAAGTACCCGGCAGGCGCGATCGCATTCGCAGTCGAGAGCGAGACGGGCGCCGGCTTTGGTATCGCACCCATTGAAAGTGCCTTTAAGGCTCTGAAGCTCAAAACGAACACGGACTATGATCCATCCAAGAAGCAATCAAAGGACTCGAAGGACCCAATCTGCGACAAGTGCAACAGCAGTGGCTTTTGCTCGTCAGCCTCGAACCGCTATCCACCTTTCACATCATGCGATTGCTTCGCTGGATTTGCGGGCAGCGGATGCAAACAAGTTACATGCACCGAAGACTGTTCCGGACATGGCAAATGCGTCGGCCCGAACGAATGCAAATGTGATGCCGGCTGGGGCGGTCTTCACTGCAGCTTTCTGCTTGTGGAGCCAAAAGCAGAGACAGATGCCAATGGCGGTGATGGAGATGACCCAGCTATCTGGATTGCGCCTGGTGATAGGGCTAATTCCAGAATCATCACGACGACGAAGTCAGAAGAGGGGGCTGGACTCGGGGTCTTCGATCTGAGTGGAAACCTGTTGCAGACGATTCCTGCCGGCGAGCCAAATAATGTGGATATGATTTATGGGTTTCAAGCGGGCAATAGAACTGTTGATCTTGCGTATGCTGCTTGCAGGGAAGATAACACTCTGTGGTAAGTGTGATTCTACACAACTTTGGCCGTAAGCTGATGAATGGCAGCATCTTTGAGATGACGTCCGCAGGCGAGCTTCAGACAATTCCTGGCGGATCGCAGCCCACCAAAGATGACTTCGAGGTCTATGGCAGCTGCGTCTACAAGTCCAAGTCGAGCGGAAAGCAGTACCTCTTCGTCAACGCAAAGACATCCGAGTATCTCCAGTACGAACTGACCTGGTCGAATGGTGCTCTGAAAACCGAGCTCGTCCGCTCTTTCTTCTCCGGCGACGGCGGACAGGTCGAAGGATGTGTTTCCGATGAAGACAACGGCTGGGTCTTCATTGGCGAGGAGCCATCGGCACTCTGGCGATATGGCGCCGAGCCGACAGATGATCCAGAGTCTACGAAGACTCTTGTCGCGAAAGTTGGCGACGGTAGGCTGTACGCCGACGTGGAGGGCGTGACGCTTGTGCAGGGCAAGACGCCGGATAAAGGCTTCATCCTCGTCAGCATTCAGGGTGTCAGTGCCTACAATATCTACAGACGCCAGGCTCCACACGAATATGTCGCAACTTTCACGATCACAAAGAGCCGAGATGGCAAGGTAGACGCGGTTAGCAACACCGATGGAATCGCTGCTGTGGGCGTCAATCTGGGTGCCGCTTTTTCTGGAGGGCTCATCGTGACGCACGATGATGCAAATCAATTGCCGGACAGAACTACCAGCGAGGAGGCGAGCTTCAAGCTTGTGAGCTTGCAGGATGTATTGGGAGCGCCACAGCTGCAAGATCTGCATTTGCTTAATGATGTTGACGCGTCTTGGGATCCTCGCGCTTGATGGAAGCATCTTCAAGAAGTCTCGAGCTTAGAATTTCTCAAACATTTGTTTGCAGTGGAACAAACCCGGTCAACGTCCAAAGTCCTCCAACGATGGTAGGCCAATTCACCGTGCGACAGCATGTGATAAGGCTGTCACAGCTCAACTCGAGCTTGACACTTCCCATCCCCGCCATCATGATATTGGGAAGTATATGCATCATTGCCTCCTAGTGCATGCCTGTTGGTTAAGGCGATTAAATTATTGGCCAGAGCTGCAGGAAAGCAGCAAACCTTGTGCGACTTGTACGGCGATCCAAGGCAGGCGTTCCGGTGAAGTGGGAAGCCTTTGAGTCCGCACATGCGGTGAGCGTCAAATATCAGGCAAGCCATAAACTCCAGCGCACCACGTCAGCTATTAGAATGCATTTTCTTCTCTGCTCCATGCGAACGGCAAAGTGTTCACCATTCGAGAGTCGCGGCTTGTATTAGGCAGCTTGGTGCGCAGCCAGAAGACAGTTCATCATGGCCGAGACTACAGTGAGCCAAGGACTCCATTGATCAGAGAACTGAGCACTGATTGGACAAGCCAAACGGAGCCCTCGAAGGGGTTCAAGCGGAAGTTGGAACGGTGCTGGAAGAGAAGATTGTATACAAGACTCAGTCTCCGCATTGCACATGTTGCACTGTCTGGATTGACGAATGTCCGAAGGATGAGCACGACCCGGAACGTCATAAGATGGCGGAAAAAGCGCGAGCCAAGTATGCCATTATACGACGACAAGACCGCCACGGACCAGGTTTCTGGAAGACGGATTCCATCGCTATCAACAGTGCTATCATACGAGCAGCCCTTGTTGATGTCTTTAGCGACTATCCGACCGTCGATGCGCATGCTGTGGGTTTAACCTTTGACGCACCATTCATTCCATTTGTGCATCGATGGGAGCAGCTCAAAGGTATTCGCGATGACACGAATGATGAGAAGGTAAGGGAGCACTTGTCGAGTCTCCTCACAGCTCTGGGACCTGATACCGAGGATGCATTTCTCCGCTTGAAGAACATACAGGACACAGGATACGTTCGATTCGACGACCTCACTTTGGCATTTGTTTGCGGCGAAACGATTCTGCATTGCGATGATGGTGTTCTATCCGCGGGTATTCTCCGTGATGTGGACATCAAGGAATGTATGGGAACACGGATCTGTTCTTTCGCTGCCGAAGTCGTCGATTGGAATGGCAAAGAGTTCGGTCTCAAAACGGAAACCTGGTCCTTGCAGACCTATTCTGGAAGCCAGCAGCTAGTCGCACTCGATGTGCACCCACTCCGCATTCGTGAAGATCGCGAGACGATCGAATCATTTTTGGTCGATCGAGGCCGTTCGCTGGAGCAATTTCAAGGTCAGCACTTCCGTCAATATACAGGCAAAGCGGCCATCAATCATAGGTGCAAGTTCATTCCGGTGAGCAGGGTAGGCGTCTGAAGCCCAGACACTTGAGCTGACTAGCGCACAGATGTGCGAACGCGTTGTCGTTGATGCGCGCAGCTACTACGATCTGCAGAGTCAGATGGCTCCTTCCATGCGGCCACTTAGTGTTCTTGAATCATCATACGAACAACCGGAGGACGATGGCTGTCTGAGTCGTCAAGCTAGGCCTAGAGAGCGTCGACCACGGCGACGCAATACAAGACCTCCACCTCCTGCTTACTCCGGGGGTAATCATACTCCTCTGGGACTTCTGACGAATGAGTTTCTGGCGGCAGCTTTCTCGTCACTTGAGTATCTACGAAACTCTGGTGGTTCAGATGGGAGGCAGACTTTGTCTGAGACGGCGCGCATGTTAGCCGTGCCGTGGGTGAAAGGTTTCGCGATCGATAGCAAGATATGGTGTAAGTGGTCAAATCCTGGCCGATGGCGCTGTTGATGACTGTCCATAGGTGAAGTACATCTGACCGGTCTTGCGACTATCGCATGGAACACCACAGCACTCGAGAATCTTGTCCTTGACTCCAATGAGAAGAAGCTCATTACGGCGATCCTGACGGCCAAAATGAACCCAGAAAATGCATTCGACGACTTCGTGGACGGGAAAGGTAGGTCCGGACCAATTTGAGAAGCAAATGGATTCGCTAATCATACATCTTCAGGCAAGGGCATCGTCTTCTTGTTGAGCGGTGCTCCTGGCGTTGGCAAGACATTGACAGCCGAGTCTGGTATGTTTTACTCAGTCAGCTATGTTTTCCATAACATAATCTGACTCGACACAGTCGCCGAACACCTCGAACGTCCATTGTATCGTCTTGGTGCTGCTGATCTCGGCATATCGGTAGACACTGTAGAGACGCGCTTGAACGAGGCCTTAGCACGATGCACAGCTTGGAATGCCATCTTGCTTATCGACGAGGCAGACGTGTTTCTTGAGGCTCGCGGGGCCGAGAACCTGCAGCGCAATGAGCTGATCTCGGGTATGCTGTCATAGCGGCGAGCCATGATCTACTTTGCTGACACTTTTCCAGTCTTCCTCCGGCTACTCGAATACTACAAGGGCATCCTGATCCTTACAACCAATCGAGTCTCTACAATCGACCGGGCCTTCGAGTCCCGAATCGACATAGCACTTAATTATCCTGATTTGGACTTAGCTGGCCGTGTCCAGGTCCTTCAGAACATGCTGCGAACCTTGCCACCGGAAACCACGATGGTAGATGGCGCGGAATTGGAGGATCTCATGCGTAAGCCGCTAAATGGACGCCATATCAAGAGTGCTGTAAAGACGGCGTTGATCCTTGCAGCCAGCGAAGGCAGAAAAATGAGCAAGAAGCATCTCCAGTTGGTCCTCGAACTTCGTGAGAAAAGCTTTGAAATGGATCTGTCGAAGTAGAGCCAATAGGTCAGGTCAGCAGGTATAACATAAGCATTTATTCTGTCTTCAATATGTCGACCACCTGCAGAACTTTCTTCATACTCCAGTGTTCTTACCTGCCCACAGCTCCATACCAGGCTAGCCCGAGGATGCCACCAATGACGATTGCCAGCGCAGGCGGAATATCGAACCAAGCGCTTTCAGCATAAGTGAGTGCTGCGACAACAACCCACCAGGGCTCCAAAGCAAGGCTTTGGCCGTTGCTAGCAGTTGGCGTCAGGTACCCGATCTCCCATAGTCTATAGACTGCCGTGAAGACCAGGCCTACCGCAGTCGCATTGACACCTCGGAGTAGATCAATGACCCACTTCTTCTTGCGAAGTACTCTCCAGAAGCTTTGTACCGCGACTGCCAGTGTGATGCCCGGCAAGAAGATTCCAACGAATCCGAGGAAAGCACCAAACACTGTCGGGAATTCAGAGCGTTGGAGTGCAAGAGCGCCCAGATAGACGGCGAAATTGAAGTTCGGCCCAGGGAAAGCTTGGATGATAGCAAGCCCAAGGAGAAAGTCTCGACTGGAAACCCAACCAGGTTCTACCACATACGAGCGCAGTAGTGGAATGACGACAGGTCCTCCACCGAAGATGATCGTCCCGGCCAGATACATGTTTGCGAAGAGGCTGAAGACAAGAGGTCTTGGGTCTAGGACACCACGAAGCACCATCACGGCAATGAATGATGCTTGATAAATTAGCCTCCATTAAAGTTCTGCTTCCAGATCTCTCGGTGGACCTACCAAAGAACGTGATGACCAGACCAACGCCCACTCTAATCCTGATCACATGGTCTGTATTTGTCTGTAGTGCATCATGTCTCGGTCTAGTCACCTGAGCAGAATCACCCGCTGTGAGGCTGGAGTCTTGTGTGCGACTCGCATTGAGACGTCTTTGTAAGGTCGTGGTCGATGCAGCTTGGCCGTTTTCTTCTAAGATGATGGCACTATCTCTTTCGTCCTCGAGTCCAGATTCCTGATGTTGGCTTTGTCGGCGCTTCAAGCGAAGCCTGAGCTTCCGGATCTCTTGATGCAGCCAGCCATCCCAGATCACCACAGTAACACCTCCGATGGCCATCAGAGTAGGGAAGTACCACAATGCGTTATAGCATAAGCCCGCAACAGCTCCCATGATGACCAGAATACGGGTAAGCTTGTCTTTGATGGCTTTCTCCGCCAGTTGAACAGCAGCTAGAGCGATGATCCCCACGGTCGATGAGTTGAGGCCGGATAGCAATGCATAAACCGGAGCTGGGAGTATCTCGCTCATGCGCTGCACTCCGAGGGACAAGCCGTACATGCCTATGGCTCCTGGTAGACTGTGATTCCCTCGTCAGCTGATTTGCATCTCCACCAGGTGGATGTCACTGACCTCCAAATCAGAAATGTGAACAGGGCAGGCACGAATCCAGCGTGCAAGAGGGCCAGACAGAATAGCATCTTCGTGCTACCGGGTCCAGGAAGCCCCTGACATATCGCGAACAACTCCTGATACTGCTCGGCAACTTTGGTCAGCAGAGCCTCTCTGAACTACAACAAAATTGCATACGGTCTGTTCGTCTACCCATTTCTCCTTTCCACCCTTCCCCTCCACAAATCTCTGGTGCAAGATCTGAAAGTGAACGGGCGGTCCTCCGAAAGCTGTGAAGCCTAGATCCCATGTCCGAAGGAAGACATCAAGAAGTCGAGTTGTCAGGTGACCACGAGTATCACCGCGCTGTTTCTGAGCCAGAAGAGAGCGAAGTGCTCGCAATTTCTGGCTTAAGCCTGAGGGCAGGAGCCTTGACAAGGGCATGATGAATGTGAGCAATTGCTCCGGACAATGGAAATTGAGCGACCATGTTGGCGAGAAGAAGAGGGAGAGGGAAAGCTTGAGCTGATTGAAGGCGTGACCTCTACAAAGCTCCCTATTGGTCAGCCACCAAACGCCTATACCGCCCACCCAATTCGGCCACCTCCACCAACATTCATTGAAGTCGTCCACTTGCATTAGATATTACTTGTATCAAGCGATCTGTCCATAGATCGCTGTGATCTCGAGCGAATTTGACATGTATGAGGTCAAGAGAGCCCTGCTTCTTAGCAGACATCCGAGCCAACCTCAACTCGATAGATACCAGCAACCTTTTTGACATCTCCCGCTTCCGCCATCTCCGAACTGCCAACGGCGGTGATCGTGTCCGTCTCATCGCTACTTGATTGAAGAGCAGTCCCGCCACGATTTGCTGTATTCGCAATGGACCTTTCGACCCACTGGTTCAATGACCTGACCGCCCCAGCGACAGCTGGCGAACTGTTCTGCGTGAAGAATGCTCGCAGCGCAGGTGCGCTTGCACACCCAATACCCAGCGTGAGCTCCGCCGTGCTCCATATGGTCAGGTCCATACCGTCCCATGTCTTGTCGAAACCCTTCTGTGTTGCCTTCAAGATGAAGGGTAGTCGCATGACTCCAGCAGCGACAGCGAGTGCGGCGAAGCTCATCACGATTGCTACGGCTAGCTGACGCAACAACGGCATCTGCAAGTGCCATATCTTCCACTGTGGCAATAGTAGCAGGATGAGGTCGGTAGCGATGTCGATGCCGCCATATGAAATGTAGCCTTCCACATCCCGGCAGACTTGTCCCTTGATGGGCAGCGGATACCAGTAAGCTCGGACGGGCGTACACACGAAAGCTCCGAGAAATAGATATGCCACCCACCAGAGGATGATGAAGCCGAATAGTACTCTCAATGAGATCTTGAACCACTTGGATGTCCCACCAGCGCAGAAGATCCTTCTGTAGAACAGGACGATGCTGAGCTTGATGAGTGTGTTCGCTGTGATGAAAAGTGGGATTTGCACGTATGTCAGCTTCAACATTGTCTGGATGTCATGAGCAGGCTGCAGATGGAAGTTAGTTACGAAGTCCTAGCATTCTTTCGGAAGAGTGGACCTACGATGTCCCACACATGCCAACCCCAGCCATATTGGCCAGATAAGGTTCCATTGATGTTGAAAGCCAAAGTGAATATCTAGCACCAATCAGCGTGTGGCCCTTGCGCTTGAGTCTGGACACTCACATATGCAGGCAAAATCATCCAATCATCAGCCGCAAATGCCTTTGTGACAAAGATCCGGGACGCATAGCGGAGGAGCAATATAATCGTGAGCAGCACAGACAAAGCGATCTCAGCTGCAATCAATTCCTTCACTCTGGTAACAGGATGCTCGCTTGGCTTCGGCCATGACGCCAGCTCCTCGAGTGTCGGATTATTGAACATGGTTGAATGGAGCGGAGATAATCGATGGAGTCTGACATAGCGATACCCGCAAGAGTAGACGACATACTTATCACAATTCTCTCATGTAGCTTCAAGCGATACTTCACTAACTTGATCGATAGATTTTGATGGTTTCGAACGGATGTGGACATTGCTCCAAATCATATATTCTCATCATGGGATTTCGGCAACCTTCGAGGCGCGCTTTAGGCAGAGCGCAACGGATCTCCGTGCCCCAGAATCCAGTGAAAGGAAGAAATCGATCCCCAAATGTACGAAATCTGCGATGTACAGGCTGGATGCCGTCACCCGTGCTGACTCTGCATGTCTTGCCTGCCCTTTGCAAAGTCAGAAGGGGAATGTAACATGCACAATCTCGCGCTTGAGATCCATCGAGGTATTAACCATAACCTAGAGGGAATAGAGCATTAATAATGGTCCGATGTCTTATGCAATTCTCCGCCTTCGATAATATATGTGTCATGCTGACTTAGCTTTGACCTACGGATGAATCGTCCCGAGAGGTATGAGAAATGAATTAATCATGACTTGGATGCAAACAATGCAAAAGTTTTCATGAGCATGGCAGTTTTCCATCATTACCCTAATGTAGTCGTTCAAGCCTGCCTGATATGCACGCTCCCCTCCACCAACCCGAATCCCACGTTAATGATACATTGTACTTTTACAGATCCAGACCAACCCAGTACCGAAAGCTACGCCACCATCATTTCTCCACTTGGCCACATGAGAGGCCGGTCGGCAAAATTGAGAAAGGCGAGGCTACCATGCGACGCCATTACCACACGGTCCCAGCGCTAACAAATGGATGAACCAGAAAGAAGCCATGAGTGTGCATGCCGTTCATACCTCAAGGCGACTCCACCTCCACCTCCCCACCCTTCCCACTCCTCCTGACAACGCCCAGCAAAACAAGCCTCTCCCAAACCTCATCCCTCACAAGCGTACCCTCCCTATCAAAAGCCAGCCCATCCAACTCCCTCACCCCCCTACACTCACTCGCAACAAGCATCTCATATACCCGCCTCCTGATGCGCGTCCCCTCATCCAAGCGTTTGAGATACTCTCCGTCCTTTTCCGCATCAACGGGTGGGAGGGTGAAGCGCATGCGCTCTTCCTCTCCGCCGCCTACTTCTGCCTTCTCGATACCGTCTTGCGCGACTACATCCCTAGACATCCCGGTAGAGACAAGCGTGCCCTCAACAGCCCGCGGGTAAAACCCAATCGTAAACGGATTCTCCCTCAAATCCACACTCTCCAACTCCCCCAGCCTCGCAAGAACAGCCATCGTCTTCCTCAGCCTGCCCAACCTATTCCCAGCCGCATGCAGCTCCCTCAACCCCCTCGCATTAAGCAGGGGTCTTAAATCCTTGACCGCATTGAAATTGAGATTCAGTCTGCGCAGGTTCGGGAGGTTTTCCCCGAAGGTGGTGGGGAGGTCTTGTAGCCCGCAGGAGGCGAGTTCGAGGGTGCGTAGGGAATACCATGTGTGTGGGATGGTGAGGGATGTGATGGAGTTCTCGGATAGGGCGAGAGAGTGCAGGTTGGGGAGGCGGGATGTTAGGAGTGGGGTGAAGTCGCAGGGTGCGGATTGCGAGCGCAGGGAGAGGGTGGTGAGGTGTTGGAGTTGCGCTATCCCTGTTGTGGAGGCGAGGGCGTTCTTGTCGAGATTCAGGTGGCGCAGGTTGGGTGCGAAGGTGGTGAGGTCGAGGAAGGTGAGGTTATTGTCACTTAGATCGAGGATTGTGAGGTGCGGGCAGGTCTGGTCGTCTTGCTGGAAGGAGGTGAGATTGTTGCCGTCTACTGCCTGTTAGTGCTTGTCCTATCGTTGATCGTAACGCGCAGACTCACCCAGTATCAACTCCTTTAGGGCAGGCAAGCAATGCAAGCCCCTAACAGCAACCAACCCATTCCCACCCAAATCCAGCAATTCCAGCCGTTGCCTATCACCACATCAGCATTCCCATCCCCATCACCAACCCCAATCAAAAACAAAAGTACTCACAGCTCACACCCCTCAAACGCCAACTCCTTAATCCGATTCGCCCGCAAACTCAACCTCAACAACCCATCCAGATACTCAATCCCCTCCAAACTCCGGACCTGATTCCCATCCGCCTTAAGCTCCCTCAAATGCACCAGCCCCGCCAGCCCCGTCAACGACTCGATCCCATTGCCACTAACATCGAGGTACTGCAGGTTGAACAGGTGTCCCCAGCCCGTCATCCCCGTCAGCTGATTATCACGCGCCCTCAGTACTCTAAGTGTATGCGGCGCACCATTGAGCTGTGCCAGGTCATTCCCCTCAACATCCAACTTCTCGAGGCGATCGCACAGCACATCAAGGAGGTGCAGGCTCGTCAGCCCACGGTTCTTGAGATCAACGCGTCGGAGATCCTCCCAGTACGGTTCATCCGGCTCCGCATCCTGCAGTGCCTTAACCAGGAGGTGATTCCCGCTCGCATAGCGGTCTTCCACCCCGGTGACGGGACCGACGGTATTCCGCTTCGTCAGCGTGCGCCCTGGGACATCGCGCTCGTCGATCTGGTTCAGTGTGAAGTCTGGTAATTCGCTCAGGTGGAAAGTGATCTCGCTCTTGCAGGGGCTCGAGGAGGGGGCGAGCTGCGTGATGTCCTTCTTGGTGCTTGCGTTGGTGGTGATGGTGCCGTTGAGGCGGACGGAGACGCTGAGTTGACGATTGGAACCTGCTTGGTGCTTGAAGGAAGGTGTCGCGCGAGGTGGGCGGCTGCCGTAGTCGCGCACGGAGACTGCGGGACTCTCTAGGACCGGGGAGAGGCCGTTGCGGCCGCGCGTTGTGGTCCAGACGGGCGAGGAGAGGGAGACGTTGATGCTGCGCGCTGGACGGGGTGGTGTAGGCTGGGCACGCCCATCGAGGATGCTAATCTCGTGCTCCACCTCCTCGTCTTCCGCGGCCGGCGTGTCGAGCAGATCTGAAGTTTCCTGCTCTCCAGACACCGCAGTATCTGCCATCCTCGCCAGCGAGCCCTGCGCCTTTGGCGGACACAGGTGCTCACGATAAACCACACTCTCCCCCTCCCTCGTAGCAGGCCGACTAGCAAACTCATCTAACAGCGCACTCGCCCCCTCAGCCGGCACGCCAATCCCCTCGCCCCCCTTACTCCTCGCCAGCAGCAGATGCCTCGTCTCCTCCACCGAGTCCACCGTCAAATCCGGGATATCCCCAAACGGATCGCCATCACTCCCCGTCATGCCACTCCTATCCAGCCTCGCCTCCCCATTATTCTTGCTGCGTCGACGGACCCACCGCCCGAGTTCGCGGTCATACGTCATCCCAGCGACTTGCTCGGGGATGAGGTGCGCGACTGATTCCGGGGCGAGGGTGGCTACGTTCTCACTAGCGGACTTGCGCGAGTTCGTGGTGCGGCCCAGCGTCGAGTCGATGGAGGTGCGGCTACTATGTCCTTTACCCGTGTGGTTGCTCGAGCCATCTGTGCCCGCGCTATCCAACTTCCTCTCCCGCTCGTAGGAGTCGTTTCTCGCTGCCGTGCTTGCATTTTGCGGGAGGATTGTTAGACCAGGCGGGTCAGACTCGATGGTCTCGATGTGCTGCTCGCGTTGGACCTGGGTAGCGCGTGATGAGGCGGTCAGGAACGCGTCTTCCTCCTCTGCTTCCTGGAATTTACGCAGGTGGCTCACAACCCTCGCATCCACCGCCCCCTCATCAAGTTTACTAGTGCGCCACGCACTCCTGGGCCTCCCCTCCCGACTCGGCGGGCGATCCAGACTGAGCTCGTAACCCACCCTCTCACCCTCATCAAGCACAGGCGTCATCTCATTTACGCTCGTCAGCCCACTCGTGCCAGGCCGATATTGCGTCCGTATAAACTGCATAACCCTCATCGCATCATCGAGAAAATCCTGCGTCGTGACGGACTTCTTGCGCTGCGCCACGTCCTCGGTGAAGACGGCGAGGTGGCTCGCGATGACGCGTGTTTCGATGGACTCCTTTGACTCGCCTGGGAGCGGAGGCTGCGCGAGCTCGTTCCGGATGGCGCCTAGGGAAGCTTCTCTTGCGGGTTCATGCTCGCGGCGAGATCGCTGGGAGGGTGTTGGATTGCGTGGGCGCAGGATGGAGCGTTGCGCTAGGATGGAGGGATCTGCTTCATTGCGTGCGCTGCCGTGGCGAGCATCTTTGCGTTTGCGGCTGAGTGCGTTTTGGAATGTTGCGTGGCTCTCTTGCGTTATTGCCATGCGTGGATCTTCGTCCTCAGCTCCTGCAGCTAGTTCATGATGTACAACCGTGCGTCTCCTCTTCGGTGTCGGGCTCTTGAATGGAGATGGAGTAAGCGGGCGTTTACCCTCTGAGACCTGAGATAGCTGTGAGGGCTGAGATGGCATGCGCGTTTCTGTCAGGAGAGATAGAGTAGGACGATTGCGATCGCTCCGTTTCGCGATGGAGAGCTGTCCGTTTGCAGAGTCTCTCGAGGGCTTGCGCTTGCTCTTGAATGTGTCCACAAAGTCAGACGGTGGTCCCTCAACATGGAAGCGAAATGGTTGCTGATAGCCTGGTGGAAGCATATCCGGAGACACTGAGCGCGAAGGCACATCCCTCTCGAGCTCACTGCCATCGATGGAAGAGTACTGCTGCTCCTCAAACGCGTAGTCGTCAAAGTCGCCTTGACCAAAGTGCTGCTGGATCGAGGACTGTCTCCTCCCCATATCCTGCCCTCGTGGCGAGGCAAAGCTGGGTTGCTCCACGAAGCTGGCTTCATCAACAGCTGATAGATCGCCAGTTGCCCGTCTCGAAGGCGACCCGCGAACTTCGCCGATGGTGTCCAGTTCCGGCTCCTCGAGCTGGCTTATCCGCCGCTGCAACCTGTTTGCAGTGAAGGTATCATGATTCTCAAACAGCTTCAGTGGACTTCCGGTGGACTTTGTGCGTTGCGGGCTCAGAAAGTCACCCACCCTCCCAGTATTCGGTGTCTTGGGGGCCGAAGCCGCTGGAGGTGTGGGAACTGCGGGTGGGATACCGCTGAAGTCCATGTCGGTCACGCGTTGCGGGAGCATAGACGAGTCGTCCACGCCAGATGCAGAGACAGGTCGTCTGAGTGGGGATGGACTCAGTGGGCGGCGCTTGAACGATCCAATTTCTGAGTAGCCACCCCGTTTGCACTCGACGAACTCACCGATGCTCGCTACATCTGCAACATCGGGCGTGCCGACTGGCAAGTCCTCTGGTAGAGCCTCAGACTCCAGCCGTGCAAGCGATGACTCGTCGCCCGTGTTTGTGGTGTACTTAGTAGACTGCGACGCGCTCCTCGAACGCGAATGCTGTGACTCTCTCAGATGTGCGAGCTTAGCCTCGAGCTCTGATTTGGAGAGATCGAGTGCTGCGTAGGCGATCCGACCGTCCGCTGTGTTGTGTTTGGAGATGAAGACAGGACTGAAGTCGTCACTGTTCTGGGTCAGGTTCCAGCTAGCAGTGTCTGATGCCTTTCTGGATGTTGGTTCAAGTCGTACAGAGCCAAATGAGACCTTGCGTGACGTGACTGTGTCGTTGTTGTTATTGCGGATGACGCTGCCGTTAGATGCCACGCGCGTATTCTTGTGTATCGAAATAGCTGGCTTCGTTGCCTCAGTCTGAAACACACTGCCCTCTTCCGACTGCTGCATCCCACTCTCCTCCTCTTCCTCCTCATCAAGCGCAGACAACTGTCGCGTATTCACCGTCCCAAACCTACTCGGTGGTTTCGACATTGCAGAAGCATAAATCGAAGTAGGCGCGCTCATCTGCGGCCAAAGCGGCGGACTCGATGGAATCTGCGACGTTGGCTGCTCAAAGCTCTTCAGGAAGGAGAGACCCTTCGGTTTCCTCTCCTCGTCCACCTTCCTAAAACTGCCTCTCTGCGCCGTTGGCGGCTTCTGGAAGATATTCTCAATCGCCATCGGGCTGAATAGATCTTTCTGCTCGCCGATCTGCCCCTGCAACAGTCGCCTGCGCCATTCGGGCTCGCTGTCCAGTTTTCGCGATTTGGGTGGGGAGACGGAAACGGATTTGCGCGCGGTGGTGTCGTAGCCTTCGCCGCCAGCGATGACGGAGCCACCAGCGGACGAGGCGTCGGAGAGGGAGCGGCCGTATGATTTGCGGCGCCTTTGGACCGAGTTAGCTTGGATGTTGCTGTGGTTCTGCGAGCGCTCCGACAGGATGCTCTTGCGTCTCGTGGAGCTGCGCAGCTGCGACTGCGATGGCGATGATGGTGCGGATGAGGACGATTGGCGAGGCTGCTCCACCCAGTCCTCAGACAGGTCGTCCATGAAGGCGTTGAGCGCCGGTGGGAGAGGCATCGTGTATATTCTTCCCTTTCGTGACTAAGTGGTGGATGGTCAGGAACAGCTTTGTTTACGCGGTGTAAACAATCGCGACGCGCTGCATGGCCCTACTCCTCTCAATGGCGCAGTAATGAAGGCGCACTCAATCTATGAATACGCTGTAGCAATTGCATGTCCGTAGCAATAGAACTGGACGCGTCGAGAGAAAACGCTGTGTTGCCCAACTCTATCCTCGCCCTGTGCTCTCTCGGGCGTGATGGTGCGGCAGGTGTGGGCCATGATGCCATGCCGGGATCCCTGGTTCGCGCGCTAGCTGTGTTGGGACTAGGCAAGGCTGCGTCGCGACTTCCTGGCTTGGGACGCCACTCGCATGGCAACCGTGACCCACCTGGCAACCGCGAGAGCGCCCTCGTTGTTCTGCTCAAGGCAGTAGCTGGGGGACAGTGTATAACATGCAGGTGCGTTTGGCCTATATGAAGACTCAAGTCACTCAAGATCCCCCCTGTGGCAAAGAAATTGCTAACCAAACTCGACCCCATAGCAACGGATCTCTCTGCGCAGACAGCACTCACTCAACATACATTTCTCCCTTCTCTAGTGCCAGCGCTGGCAAACGGATACCAGAAGATAGTATGCACCATGTCCCTCTTCAAGAAACGACCGCAGTTGCAAAAGCTCGAATACGTCTCCCCGCCCCCGACCGACGACCTCCACATCTTCCCACACGAGGACAACCCCACGCAAGACCGTGCAGCGAAGCGGCGGAGGGTTGAAGACTACGCAAGAGACTACTTGAAGGGAAGAGATGTGTTCATAGCCACCGCAGGACTGAAAGGCCCGTTCGACAACGGATGGAAGAACCCATGGAGGGCGATTCCCATCGAACAGACACCAGTCAAAGAGCATGAGCCGCAGAGGCAGCGAGTAGTGCCAGAGACGGATGTGAGACCAGTGTCAAGAGCTGGCAGCGATTACTGCCATGACTGGCTCAGGAGGCAGGACGTGGAGGAGTGCTCGCCAGACTCTGAGCATGAGGTCGAGAACGACGTGCAGCATGAAGGTGAAGCGACACCTTCGAGGCGGGAGAGGAAGAGACAGAAGACTGTGCACCTACCCGTCGAGCCCGCATGGTCACGATCCATACGCTCAGACCTCCCAACACCACACCCCCAACCAAACAGCCTCCAAGTCGACATCCCCACCAGTATAGCCAAACGCTCCATCTCCGAGCAACCAGCCCATCCATCACAGCAGAACTTCCGCAACCGGTTCAGAAGCCGTCCAGACCCCGTACACGACTCCGGCTTCATGAAAGTCTCCGCCATAACAGAGGATTTCCCGCCGCCGAAGAAGAAGGCGCGGCCACAGTCTCGACAGAATGCAACAACAGACTCACCAGGTTTCCCCTTCCGCCGTGTCGGCGCCACCACAGAGGGTAAACGACCATTCAGCCGCAGCTCAGAGCACTCCAAAGCATCGACCACGCAACTCGACCACCCCAGCATAAACGACCACGTCTGGGTCTCCGTGGCGCGTACACCACCTGCTCCTTTACAAGCACAACCAGAAGCATGTATAGACGAGATCGAGTCCGTTCCCGATGAAGACGGGGAGGTCATCACCATCGCCGTGAATGGCGAGGGTAGGTGGCCGTGTCCCGTGAGGCAGTGTGCCAAGCGCCCGAAACCGTATGCGCGTGCGAGTGGGCTGAGGAAGCATCTGAAGAGTAAACATGGTGCTGCACAGGTTGTGGTGGAGCAGGCGAGTCGGGCGGCAGCGAGGGGGAAGACGAGGAGTGTGGAGCCGGTGCTTGAGGTGGCGGAGACGAGGGTTGGTGGTGGTGTGGTTGAGGGAGAGGAGGCTGCTGCTGCAACGGAGGAGCCGCCTGCTGATCCAGAAGCTGAGATTGTGGGCGAAGCAGCGCCTGAAGTGCCCGATCGCAATGAGCGCGTCTCATCACCACCTACCGTGATTCACGCAGCACCGGAACCCACCAACCATCCCGAGCCTACAGCAGAGGAACACGCACTTGCAGCCCCAACCGTCTCAGACGAACAAGACAGCGTCATCGTCCCCGACATCGAAGAAAACGCCCCGAACGCAGCCGACCCCGGCCCACCACCAGCAGCAGAAATCAGCACAACAACCGACCCACCACAACCCGATCGACAAGACTCCCGCGCCTACTCCACCTTCACATTCAACACGCAAGCCGCATTGCTCCAGGCGCACCAAGCTTTCTTCCAGGATACCCAAGAAGAGTCGCCTCACATCCCGCAGCGCGATCCCGTGTCTTCACCCGCGAAACTAGTCTCTCCCATCAAGCCAGTTGGAAGAGGGGGTGAGACACCAGCGCCACCTCGGCGACCGGATATCCCATCGTTCTTCCAAAGGAGCGCAGTACAACCGGCTAGTACACAAGATCTGATGAACGCGGCTGCGGACCTCTCATTCTCTACTGTTAAGAAGCCCACGGAGCAGAAGAAGAAGAGAATCAGTTTCGCGGATTGGGGGCAGAGTAAACCGTCGCAACCTATGTTTCCGGTGAATAAAGAGGGGAAGGGGTTTGAGAGTCAGCGCGCGGTGGAGTGGAGTCCGTTTACTGATACGCCGGGAGGGAGGGGGCAGAGTAAGAGTCAGGACACGCCGGTGCGTTCGATTCTCGCTGGGAAGAGGGCTGAGGGGATGAAGAGGAGTGCGCTCAGTTTCTCACATACGTACACTTCACCGGCCGTGGAGGTAGCGAGCAATGAGCAATTCGCCCAAATCCCCAAGTCCTCGGATGTCCCGCTGATACCTAGCTTTACACCTGCACAAAGGGAGGGAGCCTCTGGCGACCTCGAGACGAGCAGAGCAAGAATCAGTCACGAAGTAGAAGAAGGAAGAGAGGGATTTAGGATGGACGAACACGGCGTAGAGCGCGTTGATGGAGGCGGAGGGATGAGCAGTTTGGAGATTGAGAATGTGCTTGATGAGGCGGAGAGCTTTTTGAGTACGTGGGATGTTGATAAGGAGGTTGCGAGGAATACCGGTGTTGTTAGGGTTTAGCTTAGCTGCCGGTGAGAGTATTGAATACATCCGGATCTTCTGAGTTCTTGTTAGGTGCTTTGACTGTGTTGTGTGATCCTGCCATTGTGTCGGATGGAATTGGGTGAAGGCTGGGATTGTGAAGCCATTGGTTTCCAAGGCAGAGTGGATGGCAGAGTCGGATATGCTGTGAGATCCTAAGTGCCACCGATTCCTTCGATTACTGGGCTGGGATCCGAAGAGATTACTGGTTTGGGCACATCCCGTGATCGTGGTTCTCGATCAGCTGAATGATTCTGGATGCTGTTACTTCGCGAGTATTTAAGTGTGGGAGCAGACAGTAGGGTGTGTCAGGGGACTTATGCGCCGGCGATTGACAGACCATTGAAAGATGCTGGGCGCTGTCGTAGAGCACGAGCTATACATGGGAGCGGAGAAGAATTCAATATCGATGAGACTTGTTAAGACGGGCGTGTCGAGAATCTACAACACGATCTAGATCTGTGCAGGAAGACAGTGCTTTACACCTGTATGTGTACAAGTAGTCGGACGTACTGGTGTGGAAAATGCTGTTTTAAAGCATGAATGGTTATTACAGGACGGTCGGCACCATATCTTGCAGAATTAGGCGCGGCGTTGCAACTACCTGGCAATGCAGCATACGGATCAAACAGCCTTTTTCTTGCTGCGGCAGCATTCCATGGTCGTCATCATCGCCTTCGCCTGATCAAAAGGTCACGTGCAAGGGCATGACTAAGCATCGGCATCTCGAACCAAACGGAAAACCTTCGATCTCTACATCAATGAATCTGGATCTCGCATGTATTCCCTCGGCGTCAATTACGGCTTTCACTTGGATCAATGCACCCGCCAGAGGGCATCCTAATATTCTGTAACACCGTTGAGAGATTGTTCTTTGGCCTGGAAAAATGAGCTGTACTCACGCGGTATACGTACCTCGCAAACGGCATCTTCCGTTCACTGGACACCTTCAATACGAGCCTATACATCGTCTCAACGTGAACGATATCGAGCAGAGTAGTGCTGGAGCTCAATACAGACATCTTCGGTGATGTGTCTGCGGTGTCCTACGCCAGGTTTCAAGGACGATCAACCACCATCTGGACACGAGCCATGATAGGGAGTACAATGCGCGTGTACAGACGATGCAGCTCCAGCCTGATCCAATCATCACCGTGTAGATATGCGCCAAGACGCCTCGACCGGTCAAGATGCATCTATCTCGTCGCCTACAGACGATACTAAGGATCTGTGATGGACAGGGCGGGCTTGAAGCATTTACATATTTTAATATCCCCCAAAGGCTAGGTCCACGAAAACTACGCACCACTTGAACATCTCTCAGTGATTCGAGGAAGAGACAATGTCCGAGGACAATGGCAGGGGCAGCGGATTCCTGAGAAGGCTCTTGAGGCCAAGGCAGCAAAGCGAGACTGCTAGAGTGCCCACAATCTCCGGTATGGTCACCTAAGAGGCTTCAGCTTCGCAATTGACCATTGGCAGCCCCTCTGACAGACGTTCCGATTCCTCCTCCGCCAGCTCCGCGTTACGGGGATACGATCCGCACATCGAGTCCTACTTCTTTTGTCCCTCCTCAGAGAAGACCGATACCTGTGCGGGACAGCGAGTGGTCTCCGCAACCGCGCCGATACACTTCGGATCATCGAGCTCAGATCTCGGCAGTGCAGCACGAAAGGCAGCCAACACATCTTGGTCGAGATGCTACGTTGCCAATTGATGGCCCAGTGTACCGGCAATCTGATAACCTCCGTACTTATGCACAGACACCGGTGAGCTCCTCACAAAATCTACCATTTCGACCAGCTCCGCGTAGTCGTTATGAGTCGCGGCAAGATGGAGTGCGGCAAGATGGAGTACGGCAGCAACCCTCACGCAATCGCAACTTCACAATGCCCGCCCAACCGCCTCAGCTGGGGCCCTCGCTTCCTTATCCCGTGGATGACATGCCGCCAAACCGATCCCAGCCCCAGCCTTGGCTGTCGATGCCTGCGATGCCAACAGTACCTCCGTTATATGACAATATTTATGTCCCTTCCAGCGCGCCCACCAGGCAAACGATCCCGCAGCAGAATTTTCAGCGACCGATCATGTCACGACGTGCAGACCCTGCTCCGCGCTCTATCGACAGATCGAGGAGGACTAGCATCATTGACAATCCCATGGAAGCCGTTCCTTTGACTCTATTATCGCGAGGCAATTCCATGAGAACTTCTACAAGGCGTGTCTTTCTTGTGATGAGGCAACAAGATGCTTCTCCTGACCCCTTCACTTCCACACGACCCCCGCAGATGTCACGCGTCGACGAGATGGAATTTGACGATAGTGATAGCGAAGAAGATGAAGTTGAGAGTGATATCGAGTCGAGGTCTATGACGCCAACCGCGGTGAGCAACACAGTACCGCCGGACCCCCCAGTCAATGAGGCCGTCTTTCTCTTCAACTACAACAGCCGCTTTGAAGATTCTGAGTCTGCTCCAGGCTGGTATATTGCAGAACGGAAGATACTCCCACGGGGTGACCTGCGGCATCAATGTGGGACTTGCCGACACATCAACATATCCTATCTATATAACCAGCAAGGATCTGATGAGCTCCCGCACGCCGACGACTATGTCCGCCTTGGCTCTCTCGCCGATATTATCGCAAAGTTCTCGGCCTGCGGGCTCTGTCACTTCTTCATGCGGCTTGTGGCTCTCGAGATTGCTACGACATCCCTGGGACTAACGTTCACAAATGCTGAAATGGCTCAGAACTTCTCTACCACGCTCCGCAATCGTCCGGAGCTGATATCAGAGGAGTACTCGATCTATCCACATCAGTTCAAAGAGTACTATCGTGTTCCAGGGCTGTTCTTGTGCCGAGGCCCACCACCAGAACCAGGACCTTTAGATGCAATGCAAGCTAGACGGCCGAGCTACTTGCTTAGCTTCCGAGAGATTCATTCATGCTGCGAGGCTCCAGGTACCGGTCGCTACGTCAAGTCTCGCGATACCATTGACTTCGAATGGGTCAAATCGGAGCTGGACCTTTGCGAAGAACGATCTGTCGGCCGCTCTCGAGCCCTGCCCGTGCAGATCCGGGTCATTGACGTAAAAGCCATGTGTATTGTGGATCGTGAACCTTGGGATGATTATGTAACATTGAGCTATGTCTGGTGAGTCAGCGCAGCTAAGATGTGACTGAGATTGGGCACTGAATACCATTGCAAGGGGCGACGCAAGACAGGTCCGGCTCAATTGGGCCATCGAGCACATCCTTCGCGAACCACAGGGACTGAAGCTTTTCGAGGCTCGCTTGCCCGCGACGATCAGGGACGCAATTGAGTTGACGCGCAGAATAGGGCAGCGATACCTATGGGTTGATGTGCTCTGTATCATTCAAGATGACGATGAGGACAAGGCGGTGCAGATCAGGAACATGGGCAACATCTATCGGACTTCGATCTTGACCATCCAGGCAAGGTGTGGTGACGATGCGAATTACGGTCTCCCAGGTGTACCTCGGGGCACACGACAAATCCGTCGAATTCTGGGTATTGGAGGAGCCAAAGCCATTTGCAATGTCCTGCCTATGCCCGAAGATCTGCCATCGAGATGGAAACGAGAGCATGGTATATGCACCTCTCAGCTGATGGGTATTACTTTATTTGACTGACCTGCTTGTAGGACGCTGCAGGAAAGCGTTCTTTCTCAACAGAAACTCTTGATCACGGATGACTCTTGCGAGTTCTGGTGTGGTCATACCGCGACTAATGAAGATGTCCACTGCAGGCACAAAGGCTGGCCAGTTGGCGCTCAATTTCGTTCTATGCTCTTCTTCAAGAATCACGACAGTTCATACCTTCCCACTGGACACGAGTCGACGAACTTCACGTTTTACACATTCCTGGTAGAGCTGTACACGCCGCGGGAGATGACACGTCCTGAAGATGCTGAAAATGCGTTGCTCGGAATTTTCGATTCATTCAACAACTGGTTTGATGGTGAGATCTGGTATGGCCTTCCTGACCGCGAAATCGAAGCTGCGATGCTGTGGGTTCCTGTGGGCAGATCACGAAGAAGAGTCAGAGAGCGGGATGGCAGACCGTTGTTCCCCAGCTGGTCGTGGCTTGGTTGGGAAGGTCCAGTTGGCTATCCGTGGCGCTGTGACCGCTTCATGCCTATCACGACACGATCCTGTCCCTTGCGATGGAGGATAACAATACCGTTGGATAGTGAGGACGAAGAGGATAACAATGACCAGGAGCAGATTGAGTGGTTTGCGAATCACCGTCTTCATCATGTTTCAGCCTGGAAGCGCTCAACGAACGATCCTTGGGTCTGGACAAACAAGGACGAAGGTGGCGACTTGACAGACAACCCAATCTGCTGGAACTTTCTGGATCGAGACATGATTCAGTGCCCAGACCATCCCCTTCGCATCAACATCAGGAGCTTAGTCGCATCCTTCCGTTTATCCGGAGTAGTCAAGCAGAGGGAAGGAAAGTATGGCGAAGATCTCATACATGAGATATTGATACTAGATGAGCGAGGCATTGCTGTTGGTGCTGTTGTCGTGCCAGGCTCCGAGCATTTCACGCCTGTTCAAGAGAAGCTCTTCGGGCCTAGTGAAGACACACACGACTTTGTCGTTCTGACCCGTGGAAGTGTGCAGGATAGTCCGTTGGTTGGACTGGACGAGCTCGAAGAGGAAGAGTGGTGGGAGAATTGGAGCGAAGCTCCTGATCACAGCATCAAAGCGACGTCTCTCGAAGCACATCCTATCAGCACTGAGACACCGTACTTGCACCCCAAAGGCATGTTCGATACTAGGTTTTTCGATGACGAGTTGCCTTGTTGCCTCTTCACTGTGCTGATGTTGATGTGGGACACGGAACGAGACGTCGCATATCGCGCTGCCCTCGGAAGAATTCACATCAATGCTTTCATGCTCGCGAAGCCAACTAAGCGAGCCATAGCATTGGAGTAGATGTCGCTAAGTATGTGCAAGACACAATCGAGGGCCACACGGCAGTCATAGGCTTCACCATAGTCAAGTGTTCACCCGCGCTCGGAGACATCATTCTTCTATCTTGATGAACTCAGCCTGCGCATGAGCAAGAATGGTTTCTGGGTGTCTCGAGCTCACGGAACGCAAGCCCGCTCGGTTCCTACGACAGCGTTCATCAAAGAAAGTATTGCCGCTCTCATATGGTGCTTGACATTCGAGATCCGTGGGTAAGTGCAGTAGCCATCACGATCGCCGCTTCAGGTAGATGCAGGATCTGACTTGATGCTTCAGAGCTAGTGCACCAAGACCTCGACTGACTCAATGGAACGCTATCTCCTAGCGTAACGTCAGTCATGTGCCACTCACGTAGTTCAAGCATAGCGTACCGATATACTTTCCTCAGGGTACAGATCTGCGGGCGTTTAGCTACCGAGATCGAAACGTACCAAGATCGCTCTGGACCGAGAGTTGAATCATCGATGGGCTGGATGAGGTTCGAAAGCCGTGGGATCAACATGAAGCGGGAAGTGAAGAAGAATTACTTTGTGCTAGCTAAGATGGTGGAAGCTTTGTTTGCTACCGACTGCCAGCTAATAGCCTTTCTGCTCACCCCTTCTCCTTTCCAATCGCCAGTAACGCGCAATCGTTCCTGAATGCGCAACCAAGAAGAGACGCGACACCTTCTCCCTGTCCTATCCCACTGCACGGAGACAGAAGCCAAAAACATGAGACACAAACAGAATATTGCAGATACCGCCAACTCCGCCGCCGTTGAGGTATCAATGGAAGTAGCAAGATACTTGGTAGAGCAAGAGCAACAATAAATCCAAGAAATGTAGATTCGTTTCGTCAAGTGGAGCCCTCAAGAAAGTAATGATGCAGCACATATGGAAAAGCATGTCGAGTCATCGTTTCCTCGATTCGCGCACGGCTAATTAGAGACCACCAAGACGAGCGGTGTTGGGTCTGCGGACTTCCTGTGCATATTTCATCGGCTCGACCTCAGGGATGCTGTTGTAGTCGTCATCGTGCTCGACGATGCGCATAGGCACATCTGGCGCGTCGTGGTGCTTGTGGTAGCCCAAGCTGTGGCGCTCTGGCGTGGTCGATGCGCTGGCAATGGACATCGATGTGCTTGATCGGTTATGGATCAGATCTGGAGTGGGAGGAATGCTGGACTGGCGCTCAGATGGCTGGAGGTAGTCAGAGCGATCGTCGCCGTAATCGCTGCCCTGAGCGGTGGAAGCTTGGCCGCTCTCTGATGGTGCCTTGCCGCCCTTGGTGGACTGGTCATCATCATCAGTGTCAGCGCGCTGAGCAAGCTGAAGTCCTTCCACGGCAGCCGCGCACTGCTCGGAGATGTTGCGAATGATGTATGCAATTGCATCAGTCTTATCACGAAGGTGTCTGTCCGCAACATCAACCATGCTGCTCTGTGACAAGCGCTTTCGCGAGTTCGGGCTCATGATGAGGCGCTCCTCCATATCTGGAGTAACTTCCTCGCCTTCGAGATGCTTGCCAGTAGTGTCGCGATTGCTCGTTCGGCTGAACGACCTTGAAGCACCCTTGCTTGCAGGCTTTGGTGTTCTGGTGCGTGCCATGGTGCCGAGCTCTGAGTGAGCCTTGCCTTCGCTGACAGCTGAAGCGGCGTCTTCCTCCTCTTCATCGTAGCCCTCCTCGAGATACTCATTGAGCTCTGGTGCTGAGGACAATGACTTGACAATATGCTCCATATGGTGTGCCTGTCCGTCGATCAAAGCACGCAGGTGAAGGACCACCCGCTGTGCCTCGTCTCGCTGGCGCAGCAGAGTGGAGTTCGTGTGCTGCAGAGCGGAAAGCTCCTTCTTGTTCCTCTTGCGCTCACGCTCGAGTTCCTCGGCGATCTCTTGCTGGAGGACGAGAGCCTCAAGAGCATCATCACGCTGCTTCTCGGTGCCAGAAAGACGAACAGTGAGACGATTTGCATCATCCTTCTGCTGATCAATGAGGTTCGTGAGACGGCGGTTCTCGCGCTTGTGGTTCTCGATCTTGACCTTGAGATCCTGGGTCTCCTTGGTGAGCTGCTCAGCAAAGGCCTGGAATTTGAGGAATTGCTGCTTCCAGCTTTCGAGCTCTTCAACAAGGAAGTTGTTGCGCTTAGTAACCTTCGTGAGTTCCGAGTCCATACGCGTCTTGAGGTTGATGAAATCCTGCCATGCTTCCATAGCATCGCGAGAGTACTGGTTGCGCTCGCGAACAATTTCGTTGAGATGACGCATTGAGACCTTGGTCATCAATGGCTTCTTGACTGAACCACCGAACATGGCCTTGAGTCCAGTGTTTCGTCCCTATGAAACCGTCAGATTACTCTGGCCTTCACGCAGCTGTGTGAATACTTACGAGCTTCTCACAAACGTGATCCATTACGCCCATGACAGAGTCCTGGTTCCACCAATCTGGATCCTGGATGCTCTCAACTTCGCCTCTCATGACAATGATCTGACCGGCTGGAATGAGCTTGCCGCCGCCATAGGCAGAACGCAAATGCTGAGGAACACCAGATGGCGCGACTTCGCCGTTCAATGCCTGGGTGAGGCGATTGATCATCTTGGTTCGCTGACCTGGTGTGAGCGCAGTTGGCGGCTGGGACGTAAGGACAAAGTTGCGGTCAAGATCAACGACCAGAGCATCAGGTGGGGCCGTGAAGAGGGTTCTGCACTCAGCCGTGACACCAAGGATGTATGGACCAGGCTCCTGAACCAGCTCCTTGACATGTCGGGCGTGAACGACTGGAACGTAGAGACCGCTCCATTCGTAGACGCGAACGCAGAAACGGATAGTCTCGGCCGCAATGGTGAGCATAGCCGGATAGTGGCTGGTGAAAATGATGCGACGTGTTGGCGAAACAGCTGCCTCGACGACACCGACGATGTTCGGGATTGAGAGACATGTGAACAGTGGCCACATCGAGAAGTTCTGAAATCCAGTCGGCGAGGATGGAAATTGATAGCAAAGAGCATAATCCTTCATGTCAATGCGAACAAGGTCGTTGAGTCGTGGGGCTGGGAAGCTGAGAATTCGTGAGACCTCCTCAGCGTGGAACAGATTTGTGGCCTTGTTCCAGTGGATCCACATGCCACGAAGATAATCGCCAAGCAAGTTGTAGAGAGGGTAGCGCGACAGGAAGCTCAAGCAGTATGGAATCCAGTAAGTCTCATCGGGCTGCTCATAGTAGTCGGACTCTGTTCGCTTGCGAAGGTCACGAATGGTTTCCGCACGCTTCTCATCTGCTCGCGACCAGACACGGAGGGCAATTCCGTATAGTGTGTGGCTCGAGTCTTGCTGAAGAACGAATGCATGATGAACGCAGTGTGGCTGACTGCGACCTGTGCAGATTTCCACGTCATGAGGAAAACACGCCTGTTTAACATGAGCATTTCGCAAGACAAGGTGCCATTGATGATCCAAACTTACTCTCATCGCCGCGTGGAGCGAGCGCGCGATTTCATTGTCTTGCTCCAATCTAGGACTGCTGCCCAAGATCTCTGGCAGCCAGAACTGACCGACGGCACCCTTCATATGTCCGATCTTGCCCTGGCTCGGTGCCGGTGCTCGCACCCATTGTGATGGCTCACGACCCACACCACACACCATATATGCGTGTGTGAGTGTTTTTGGTGTTCGCTGGCCCGGCTTGACATTGAGCGCAGATGCCAATGGTTGTGTGATTCTCGAATGCAGCGACGACGTACGGCTTGGGATCACCAAGCTGCTGTCAGGCTGATCGCGCGTCGGTGGGCGCTCGCCCGTTCGTGGGCGGAGACTGAGTGACGGTGCCATCTCCGGTGATGTCGAATGGTGTACTGAGGGGAGGTATAGCTCAAAAGAAACAAGCAGTCGTCCGATATCTCGAGTCCAAAACGAAGGTAAGAATTCGCGAAACTCAAAACATCAAGCTGCAGAGTCGACTCCTCAGCTGAAAGTCAACACCAGCTCCAGGCTAGGAGTATCAATTGGTATCACAGATCTCACCGTCTGGTCGACAGCAGATGTCGGGTCAAAATCAAGGGGAGGAGATGGTAGCGATTGTTAAGAGAGGTCACGGACCTTGTCCTCGTCCCGAAAAGCACAAGCGGTGGCTGACTAGAGGATGCACAAGTGCCTTCGCCCGATGCCAAATGAAGACTAAACCTGAGCGGATCAGGGGAGATACAGCAGGGGTGAAGAGTGTGGAGTCCAAATGCCGAGCTACACGTCGGGATGGAAAGCCTTCGTTTAACTGGGCTCTTGCTGTATGCACAGTCCAGGAGACATCATGAAGTCACTAAAGTAGGTCGTGTAGCCATATATGAAGCCACGAGTATTGTGCGAGCTTCAAGCGTCGTACCCGACATCGTATCTACGTGTCTGACCTGCGCTCAGGATCGCGGACTTCAGCGTGGGTAGCCGAAATTCGTGCTCCGTCAGCGTAAAATGAAGGCACCGATAGAAGCTCACAAGCAAGGGCTGGGCATGGCTTTAAGCTTGCCCAATGGGGCTTTTTACCACTCTTGCCGGGCAGACTGCAAGGGACGGTCCTTAGACGGCACGTTTCCAAGGGTCAGGCTTGGTGAGAGTCTGCATGAATTACTTTTGCCCGTTCGTTTCAACGCGATCCTTGAACAATCGCAGAGGTGATGGTGCAGCCCGCAGAGAACGAGTCTCGACCTTGATATCCTGGGACTTGCCCGCCAGATTCGCATCGGTTCGCCACGAATCTTTGTGTCGGTTTTCCTTTTTGCTGGAATATTTGAAATCGCGGAGATCTCAGCGGGACTTTCCATCAGCTTGCTTGTCGAGGACCAACGGTTGGCTCTCAAAGAAAGTTCGCAAAACGGCCTGCAAACGCAGATCTCCCGCCCGAAATCCGCGACAAATGCTATCGGTCGTGACAGGATGAGCCTGCTTTTCCACTGGCCAAGATAATTCGAGTGGGTAACCAGCCGAATGTGTGATGGTGGAGGTGAGCATTGTGGAGATGTTCCTTCCCTTGAGATCGTGCATCAAGCTACAGCTGTAGTTCACGACTTCTATGAATCGTGTTCACTTAGCGTGTCCGTGACCGCGATAAGAACTCAATCCGTTCTGATGGAGATACAAGTGAGTGAGAAAGGCAGAGTGCGATGTCAATGCAAAGGTGTGAGTTGATGTGTCGAAAGACCCGTGATTCGACCAACGCTCGACTGGGAAAATCCCTTCAAGAAATTTTCCACAGCATCAATTGCAAACAAACACGAGTCGCGTATCAATTTTCAACTTTCCAATATCCAGCGGTCACCCACAGGCATCAAACAAATTCTCAAATTCGCGGAATCAACGACAGAAGTGCTTTACTCCTGCACGTCTCGCATCACGCTTGCCTTCCGATGCGGAGCTTTTCGATCTGACATCCGCCCACATGCAGCCTCTCCTCTCTGAACTTTGCAGCATCTGGTGCGTTAGCCTTGCATGCCGTACCTGGCGGCTGCATGCATAGTTCTCCTAAGTTCTGACGGATTGCGCAGTCATAAGAATACACCAAAGTACCGGTGTCCAGCGTGCTCAACGCGGACGTGCTCGCTCGAATGTGTGCAAAAACACAAGAGCTGGGGATGCTCCGGCAAACGTGATCCCACGGCGTATGTGAAGAAGACCCAGTTAGTCACGCCATCCGGGGTAGACCATGACTTCAACTTCATCTCTGGCATCGAGAGGTCTCGTGACCGTGCTGGCGAACATCTGCAAGGGCAATCCATACAGAATGCACAGAGCAGATCCGCAAGGCTAAACCAGCCATCTTTTCGGAATCGTCTCCAGTTGGCTCGAGTGAATATCGAATATGCACCACTGGGCATGACAAGACAGAAGCTCAACAAGACGAGATTGACTCAGGTATGCCACTTGAGGACTCATGGCCATGGTGATGCTAACAGAATGAAGTCCAAGCGCATCAATTGGACGGTGGAATGGCTTCATGAAGACAACACATCATCAATCGGGTCCATCTTCGACGACGAGCAGGTCCACAAAGCATATCTGCCCCTCTACTACAAGCGGACCGGAGTACCCCGCAAAAAAAGAAAGCGCGACGACGAGCCAACGATTGCTTCTGGGAACTTGGATGGTGGTCAAGACATGATCGTGCCTTTATCTGATGACCCTAGCTCGGCCAAAGAAGAAACCGGAGAACTTCCGACGTTGAAGGTCGACCACGAGGGTGTCGAAGACAAGGAACCGTTGACTACTCTGACGGAGGATGACTCGCTGTCCGTGGCGACCACCGCAACGACTGCCGCCTCAGACACGCACGCCCATACACTAGATGCGCCGATGAACGATGCCTCCAAGGAACAGGATGCTGCCATGCAAGAGGGACCCGATCACGATAAGGCTGCAGGAGCAAATGAAGTAGTCGATGAGTCTAGCTTTCAGTATTACCTGGTCAAGCCAAGGACGACGGGCACGGAGAAAGTCCTGATACCTCTATCTCCTACAGACACATTCCTGACTTGTTTGCAAAACCAGACAGTACTAGAATTTCCGACCATCCAGGTACTAGGAGCAGGCCTGGAGGAGCTCCCAGCTGGTTTCGTGACAGAAGACAGCTACGCGTCAAAATTCAGGAAAGAAGCCCACGACCTGGAGCAATTGATCAAAGAAGAAGGCGAAATCGATTCTGGCGATATTTCAACTGCGGACAAGAGTAGCGACCCGCACAGGAATGCGACCGACGTCGATGCAAAGACAGCCGCAATGCCAACATCCACGACACTTCTAGCCACACTCGAGCGCGACATGCAGCGCAATTGAAGAGATCATTTCGCGGCGGTGCACGCGCTGCCACTGACACAAGTCCATCGACACTTGTGTTCCTCGCCACGGTGTTCCCTGTCCAGCATCGACCGGGATGTTGCTGAAACGCAACCCCAAAAAGAATTTCTCCTAAACTTGAACCAGGGTGCTGCCCTCGCACACGCGAGAAGAGACACGTTCGCACGAGCTCGAGCCCACCAACGTGGAAAAGCAATACCGCACCCTGGGATTGGGCCATTGCTACCCCGGATGACGATCACATTGAAATTTGAGTTTCCTGCGGTCTCAGCTCCTTGTTCGGGAGGTGACTGCCGGAAGGGCACGCTCTTCTCCGTTGCAGAACGCATCGACTCCGTTGCTAGGATGGCCGTGGGGAAGCAATAGTTCGTTCATTATACACACTGGGATCAGGGAGGTAATCGCGACGATCTGGGATGGAGATGAAGAATGCTGTGGTCGTCATCCACTGCACGCATCCGGCGAAGGCGAGGAGCACGACGCGGAGGTAGCTAAGGGCAACCGCAAATGTACGTGTAATGTTCCAAAAAAGCTCTTTGTTCTAAGAAGTTCCGAACGTTACATCCCGTAGCACCATCGCCAATACCGACCGAATGGACCTCGTATGAGATATCGCAATCAAGATCGTTGCTCCGAGACAGCATGTCGCTGCACCGTTTTCTGTCTCGGCATGCGATGAGTGATGTTTTACATGTGCACCACTCACCTGCCGCTGCTGCACTGAGTGGACATTCATCATCTTGCGAATTTGGAGACGGCAAAGCCACGAGCCAGTGGTAGTTGTTGTTCGCGCGGTTCCCGCAGATCGCGCATCGAGCCTTTGTTCCATTTCGATGTGTCTCAGATTACTGCCCTACGACCTCACCTCGAGCGTCCAACTATCGCCTACTGCGCCAGATCTTACTGTACTGTGCAATGCAAGTTGCGCGTCCTCGTGAACCGAATTGCACATTGACGAAGGACAGGCCTGCAGCTTCCAAGATAGCACGATCAGTAACGGAGCTGAGCGCAATGTAGATCGACATCGAAGGAGGTGTCTGTCATACCATGCTCATCTTGCGCGCTTGAGCAAATAGACGAAGACTGCAGGTGCCGGTGGTCGGGTCTGCAACAAGATACACAAGGTTTCTTCCCATCTTACCGCTCGACGAACAAGGCCGGCTCTCACTACACGCATGAAATCCCAACGGTCAAAGCTGAGGTATTGTGCATCGAGATTGACTAAAGAACGGCACTATAGCTACTCTTAATTGACCCTGCTCAAGCATCACCGAAATCTTTGCGAAAATCCTTGTCTGGACCACCTGCTGACTCTGTCGTGCATTTTGTAAACGCCGCACAAGGAGAAGCTAACTGGTCGCTCATGCAAGTTGAGATCATCTGACCAGGTGTATACAACACGAGGGATGTTCATGCATCCTGCCAGCCCACTTGGACCCGAATTCCGGCAACTTCTCAATCACCCATTCCGCAGCGATCCATTGGGTTTTATGACGAGACGCTCCAGCACAGCTTTTACCAGAACAGATGTAATCATGAACATCCCCGATCGCAGCGGCACCCAAGGTGAGCCTCTTTAACCCAGGCACATCACCCATGTTAATGGTGAAGTCTTTGGCAGCACGCAGGTCTGGGAACCAGATGTCGAAGACCCCAAGAGCGTGCAGCTTTGGTGATTGACCAAGCACCTTTGCTAGTGCTTGTCCTCCATCTTCACCGATGGACCAATGGCCCTGCTCATGGATTCTCATCGTTTCGAGAGCGGCACCAAAGCTTGCGGGGAGCCAACTTCCCCAAGCACAATCCATGGAGAAGCGGAGATGTTTCACGTTCCTCAAGTGGGAGAAGAAATGCTGGGCGTTCTGCTGCACCGTTGTCAGAGCCGGGTTGATAGCTTCGTGCGAAACCCGACATCCATACTCGTCGATGTTATCATGATCAGGGTTCTTGTGAAGAGCCACATTCGCGCCGAGCATGATGCTCAGCTCCTCCAACGTCTCGAGGGTCGCTAACGCGCATGGCGACACTGTTCTGACTGCGCAACTCAAGTAGTCGAGTGAGACGTTCGCGCAGATGCCATTATCTCCGCGACTTGAAGCCCAACTGAGCTTCGTCATCAGAGCACTGCTGTTAGCGATGGCGCGAGCGAGGTCGACAAATCTCTGATTGATATCATCTGGGCGAAGTAAAAAATGGTCCGAGACCTCCACTTCGACAGCAGTGCATCTATTGAGCTCGCGCAGAACTATCTGTAGCAGTTCGAGACCCAAGAGGCGGACTTCAGCAGGCGGCTGGAGCTCATATAGCGCAGCTTCAAATGCGTCCGGGCCCTGCATCCCACCTGAAAGTCGGAGGGACTTGACAGCGGAGGCGAATCCCTGGTTTCTGCTCATCTCTGCTAGTCTTCGCATCGACTCGGGTGTGAAATGGAAGGATGCATTCTCGAAGAATGTCTCCAAGAATGCGTGCCGGGTCTTGCTGTCCATCTCGTGACAGCTCGCGCGAAGGTTGGGGATGATTGTTGGGTCTGCAAAGGCGATCATGTCCACGAGCTCAGTGGGCATGTCGAGCAGAGAGGTGACCATGATGATAATTCTTATAGGATTTGAAGTCGGTAGTGTCTGCTCAAAATCTTGGTGCAATGTCGTTTAGCTGATGAAGAAGTGTTTGTACGGTGTGCTGGTGGAACGACTGTGGTCACAAATGCGAAAAACAATGCAGAAGTCGTCCGGTGTGGGATGTAGGCTACTCGTAGAGCATGGTGGGCTTGAGATCATATATACTACTATGAGGCCTCGCTCTGATCAATTAGCTTTTTGGCCAGATTAGAGTTCAGCAAGTAACGCAGAACACGATGTTCGGAGACACTCTCGCCCTAAACCATTCAGAGCTCATGCGTTAATGGAAACTTGATGCGTCTACTTGTAACTCCAGAGGCGAATGGTGACTTCAGATTCGAGCTACGATGTCGATGTGGAGACAAGAGATCTGTGTTAAGCGATTATCGATGCGAAAATAATAAACATCCACACCAGACCGCAGTATGCTCTGAAGAGATGCAACATACAAAACCTTGTTCGCTCCTGACTTCACTGGAAACCAGAAAGGAATATCTGCAGGTACTCGAAGTTCTAGCCTTGCCCGTTCTAGCATTCTCCTTGAACGAAGACTAGCAGTCTTGCATATTCGTATGACAGGGGTCCATTCAAGTCCTGCTTGCGTGCTCGTAGAGTCCATCGCTTCCTATTTCCCAGAGTGGACGTATATCGCATATACATCGACCTTGTATCTCCCTTATGCATCAAGATCGGGGTAGGCTGGATAGCTATGCCCATGCACGTTCTCAATCCACCTAGGAATATCTCGTGCCGGCGCAGTCGTCTCCCAGTGCTTCAACAAAACGTTCGCCGCATTGCCTAGCATGCAGTCCTCGGTCAAGCAGAGCGCCTTAGCCTCTTCATCCACCTCCATTTCAGATATCTTGAGTAACTTCAGCGTCTCGAGAGTGGCTAGGTTTGCAAAGAAAGCCTTCGCTACATGGAGAGTTGGACAACGTGCGCTGCGGAGATCGAAGCTGCGCAACTTGGGGCATCGACGAAGAACTTCGACCAGCTTCTGTCCTCCATCTTTACAAACGCTCCAGCCTTCGTAATGCCAATCTTGGATCTCCAGTTGCTCTAGATTCGCCCCAAAGGTGAGTGGAAGCCAATTTGTTGGGGCTGTGCCGACCAACAGAAAGAGTTCCTTCAGGTCTGGGAAATGCGACAGTAAGCGCTGAACTGCAAATCCGCCTTTTGTCAAGGTACTAAGATCCTGGCCGGTAGCGTAAAGGCAAGGTCGTGATCCTTCAGTAGTGCTGGTCGGAATGCTCAGTGCGGCGAGACCGGTATCATCGTCGATCCTGATATGCAATTTACTCACCCGCGTCAAGGCAATAGCCCAGCACGGCGAGACGCTTGCCGCACGGACCCAATCGTTGAGGCTGAACTTTGCATCGAATGGCCAGATGCTCAGGTGGTGAACTGGGACATTGCTGACAATAATTGCATAGGCGACATCGAAGTAGATACTGCTCATGTCGAAAGACTGCTGTGTCGAATCGAGGCTAGGTTCTGGTCCGTTCCACCACAAGTGCAACAGCGTGCATTTCGACGCCGCCTGCAGGAATTTGCAGAGCAGTGTGCGGAAGACGAATTCATCATTGAGTCCTGGGAACACAGCACATGCTGAGGCATTCAAGTCGGAGCGCTGGACACCGGCAGGAACGGTGAAGCGAAGCTTTATAATTGTGCTTGCGATCTTTTCGTTCTCGGAGATCCAAGCTAGCTTTGCAATGCCGGAAGACGTAGCAGCGACCGAGATCTCTTCGAAGAAGTGCTTGAGGAACTTGTGGTGGAGTTTGTGGCGTAAACTGCGATTTGCCGCGCGAAAGGCGAGAATGATCGAGGGTTCCTCGTCCGCGATCAGCTCGATGAGTTCGACAGGTAGGCTGAGAATTGTGGTTGCCATGGTGATCGGCGCGGTAAGCTCGGCGTCGACGAGGATTTCGGCAGTGGCTGTGTTCGTGGTGTGTGCCAGAGCGACTTTCGTAAGATTTTGGAGTGCCGCTGTGAGGATCGATGGTTGAGAAGTCCAGGATGCGCAGCGTGGGCTCGTAACCGCGCTGCGCTGAAGAGCCTTCCTTGATCGATAAAACGTCGGTGCGGGGGCCGATCGATATGGAATAGAGAGCGCAAATTATGAGTGCACTCAGAAGACGATTTGTAGTTACGAAGGCCGATGAAGCTAACTTTGAGGTTGCGAAGGAGGACGGTTGCGGTCGCAGCGAATCTGTGCAGTAGGCGAAGCACCTAAGCGCAGATAACGCAAGAATCGCGGGAACGAGAGCGTCGACAGGCGTGATCTTTCCGATGGCCAAAAGCGTTGCTGGAAATTTCCAGCAGTGGTGGTTGGAACTGAAGATGTGAGAAAGACGCGGTAGCGACGCAAAATCGTCATCGTGAGCTGAGGTAACTGATGACGTAGGCAGCGCTGAAACGAACACGGCAGCAGAAGTGACCTTTTCTTGACTCAGGAAGGGGTTGGAGTGATCGAATTGGACGATCAAGGAGCGCGAAAGGATTGCAGCTGCTGGCAACATGAATGGCGAGCAAAAGTCGGTATGAATATACATGATTTCGGACGCTAATTGACGTGTCTAATCCGCGTTCACTAAGAAAAAAGGCGTAGCTTACGAGTTCTCTCACTTCCACGCCGCATGTAAGTCTCTTTCGAGATCGTCTAACACCATCCTTATTTCCCTTGACCCTCAGTTGATCGCTCGGTGCCTTCTTCGTCCACAGCACTCTAGGGGTCTATGTGAACACATCTCGACCACTCTCGCAAATCCGCGGGGATATCAGTCGCAGTCCACGCTCCAATCCTGGTCCTGTGGTACGACGAGGTACACGAACTCGTGAGGCACAGAAAGTCACCGTCCCAGTCTTCGTACATCAGATATTCGACTGACACGGTCTTAAGCGATGGAAGCTCGATCAGCCCGTCGAACAACTCGGAGATCTGTGCCATCGTCGTGGCCAGTAGACGATGGAATCGAAGCGTTCTGATTTTTGGGGACCGATGTAACACTTCTAGCAGCATGCGTGCGCCGTTCCTGTCTTCGTGGAGCACAAATCCTACGAGCTCCAGCTCCTCAAGGTGCGCACCGAGCGCATACAACATGCAGGAACTCGAGTCATATGCTTGGATGTGGAGCGACTTGAGGTTTGGAGCATGTGCTAGACAGTGTTGAACTGCGATCTCATACGTCATGCTCGCTTGCTCGCCAAGCCCCAGAGCATGCGGGCAGCGGGGGACGATCTCGGTCTCTTGAATACCCTCGTTTGAGAAGGAAGTCTGCAACAGCTCGAGCGATGGGACATGAAGCTCTTCGCAAGGTAGCTTTGCAAGTCGCTGCCAGAGTGCTGATAACTCTACGATGGAAGCAGTGTCGTCCTGGATGACCAGTTTTCTGATCCCAGCCTTGGCGTCAGCAATCGAACGGAGGATCTCGAGGAAGCCTTCGGACAAGTCGAAGGGGTTCTTCATGCCCAGCTGATAGATTGCGCCCGGAGGATATCTGTGGCTACTCTCGTAATCGTCCTCGTGTGCGCCGCCCAGCGGCTCAGACCAGTCGAAAATGACACCGACACAATTCGGAAGGCGCCTCAAGATCATGCTGAGCTGAAGTCGAAAGGGGCCAGTAGATGTATAATCGCTCCTGCCTCGCCATCGAGAAACCGTGCTCCAATCACGGACAGAGAAGCGCAATATCCTGACTATGTTGCAAAGACGCGGGCTGAGGCTGACTTGGAGAAGCATGCTCACACTTCTGGGAGTGGCGGAGAACGAGACTGACGTGAAGTACTTCGTGGAGAACACTCGTGCGGTCTTGCGATCCATGTCTCGGCAGGTGCTGCGCAGGCTCTTCATGATCGATGGCTGTATGATGCAGATGAGCTCCACCAGCTCGGTAGGCAAACTGGGAAGTGACGCTGACATCGTGAGCGTGGCCAATAGCGCGCAAGGCTTGTCGTTTGTTAATCCAGCCGTGTTCGATCGCGGTTATTCTTGCGCGACTGTGGCCAGGCGTAGTTACAAGTGCGGCGATCGATACGAGATCTGAGGCCGAAGTGAGGATCAAGGTGCTCGAGAGCTTGGCCGGTTGTCAGGTAGCAACGGTGCGCGATGGCTTTTTCTTGACTTTTCTTGACTTTTGTCGGTAGCTTGTGATGGTGAAAAGCACCGACGCGACTGTGATCGAGGCTCGAAGGATGTTTCCTCGAGCACCTTCAGTGCGTCGTGATTGCCAGACGTTTGGAGTTGCGGACTTGAATTTTTTGGTCCCGGTGGTGAAGCTTCAGAAGCAGATGGAAGGTCAAAGACACGTGAAAACCCGATCGATTGAGCCCGGCTTCCGCTTCCGCCGCGTTGGACCGTACTCCGCTGACATCGTCAAATGTTATCAGGACTTGCAACGAAGGTTCATGATTTGGACAAGCTGATCAGTCCTCGTCCTCATCCTCTCCCCGCACAAGCTTCTTCTTCTTCTTCGCGCTTGTCGGCCGCTCCGTCGACTTCGTTTTCCTTGCAGTCACCAGCCCTCTCTCCTCCAAGCTACTCGGCACAACGATACTCTCGTCCAAACGCCCCTCCATACCATCCAAGTCCTTGTACCAACATTCCCATTCCAGCGCCTCAATCCACCAAGGTACACTTCCCGGTTTCCCCGCAACCCTCAGCCCCAGCGTTGGGAAGGCGAGGATGTCTTCTTCCACGCCCTCACCCCCGAAGATAGCGCGTCTTAGGCTATCCTGTCCGCTGAGACTCTCGTGGATTTTCTCCTCGGCTTGCGAGCGGATCGACAGTACGGGGAGCCAGAAGCGAAGGTAGTGGGCGTTCAATGCTCCGAGAATGGATCTCAGATTTCGAGGCGACTTGAAGGGATCTGCGATGGAGATGAGTGAGATGTCACCGCCGTCCAGCTTAGCACGTAGACGCTTTAGTTGTTCAGGCTTCAGATAGCCCAGCACGACCGTCTGAGTTGGACTCGGATTCCTCACCCGCACGGCCCATTTGCGATCTAGATCGCACCAAGCGCTCCATGCACCCTGCTGCTGGTGACTGAAACGATGGACCATGGCATCGGAGCGTTTCCCTAGTACGCCCTGGTGCGGCGGCTTCGGGCTAAGCAGCCACGACCCGTCAGCGCGCGGATCGAACGAGACCTCATTGTAGGTAAATCTTGTTCGCGTACTGACGGGGCCAAAGATGGTAGAGATTTCTTGAGGTTTGGAGGACTTGGGCGTGTCAATGAGGTGGCACAGGCGCTCGAGATATGAGGCCATGACCGCATCGAGCGAGTCCTCGCTGAGCGATGAAGAAAGCGTGTTCAGTGTTGCAAAGTGCTCTTCTATGTCTTGCACAGAGGGCATGCGAATCAGCGCCGAGGCGGTCCTGAGGTCTAGCTTGATGCTTGTGAGCTGAACGAGCTTCTCGACCACGTCGAGTATTACGCGTTGACGCGCTAACCTGGCTCTGCTCGAAGAAAGCAGTGACTTCTTCGAAAGCGCGGAGGGGAGGGCGATCTGTTGCTGAGACACAAGGTGCCGAATTGCGTTTCGTGATGTAAAGGTCGCATCGGCATTACTCTCGTCTTCGACCCAGTCAATTCCCAACGAAAGGCACGTGTCCACCAGTCTAGCTTTCTCAAAACCTAGCAAAGGTCTGACGACCTCCATGTGCAAATTCGGAACACCCTGCACGCCAAGCAAGTCGCTCTTCCCACCATCCTCGCTTGAAGGGCGACTCCAGTGTGCATTTTGGATGTCTCTTGGCAGCAGACTGAGGTGACGAGAGAATGGCAGGCAATTCCTTGAGGACATCGGCACTGTCAATGTCTTGTACATGGCTAGAGAAAGCAGCAGGCCCTCGTAAGTATCGTCTCCGTGATGACCAACCAGAATGCTTCGAATTCCTAATTGACGTCCTCGCTTGACCAGCGCGGTGTAGCGAGCCTCGCGAGCTTTTGTCTCGAGAGCGTAGGGTCGTAACTTTCCTGGGCTGCGCGTCTGGTCAATGTTCACTTTGATAACTTGTGTTAGAATGCCTGTACTACTTTGTCAATTCAAGTGATCATTAGGTAAACATCTGTGCAAAGGGGACCCACCCAGCCTTGACTTTAGAGTCTCGGATGTCTTTTGAGCTTCATCTGCACTCGTGGGTCGCAGGCCATGATCCACGATCAACGCATGTAGCTCCGTCTTATCGCGAGGCAGATATTCATGGCACATCACGGCCAGAGCCATCGAATCGGCACCGCCGCTGACGGCGAGACCTGTCATCGTCAGCACTTGATTCAATTCCATGTACTGAATTTTATCACGCATACCAAGTTTGAGTGGTCCATCTTGAAGACCGCCGGGAAAGACACGTGAGAACGCATCCAAGAATTCAGTCTTGCTGATAGGAGAAGCAGCCTGGAGCAATCTCAGACTGTGCTTCAGCATCACAGATCATCTCTTCCTCAAAACTCCTTCGCGACTGAAAACAAAAGACGACGCAAAAATGAGAGAATGAATAACGATCACGGTTCGGGGATGGAGTGATGAGATAGTATCGTGACCCTGAGCTATACTGAGAGCCTGAGGCACTAAGAATGATGCAGCATATTCAATGCACTCTCGAACGTCAACGAGATCTAGACAAGTTCGAAAAGCAGCTTTCTTGCTTAGATGCTGAACGGTATGTAGAGCTTCATTCGATCATATTTTGAGACATTTATCCAGACGGTGGCACGATAGAAATCCGAAATCATGGCATCTCTGCCTCACGATGTCTTGGCCCGAGATGGTCGAGGCTTCTTTCCCTTTCTAGAACAACTTTTTTTCCCCGAGGCCATCCAGCGCGACAACATCTCCAAACCACAACTTACATCTTTCCTCTCCCAATCCAAGTCCACCATCACCTCCTAACCTCCGCGACTCCATTCATCCCATCTTCAAAATGGTACTACCTCCTTAGAATCCTCAATCGCACCTTCCTCCCTCTGCAACTATACTAACGCAAGTCTCTCACAGTCGTCCCTCTCCATCAAAAGCATCAAGAACCTCGTCCCCCTCCTCGACCGCATCCTCGTGCAGCGCGTCAAAGCCGAGTCCAAAACCGCCGGCGGCATCTTCCTGCCCGAAGCGGCCGTCAAGGACCTGAACGAGGCGAAAGTGCTCGCCGTGGGCCCGGGACTGATGGATAAGGATGGGAAGCGGATAGCGCCGAGTGTAAAGCCTGGTGATAAGGTGTTGATTCCTCAGGTGAGTTGATTCTATGGAGGGGGGAGTGTGGATGGGGGCTAATGCGTGTGTAGTATGGTGGCACTGCGCTCAAGGTTGGCGAGGACGATTATAGCTTATACCGCGACTCGGAGATTCTGGCCAAGTTGAATGAGTAGATGTATCTACTTCTTGAGAAGAGATGGATGAGAATGGGGGATAATGTATTAACAGACTTGTACAATCAAAACAGGAGGTTGTTCAGTGAGGATTTCGGAGGCATCTGAACATATCCAGGACAAAAGGAGCCGTGGCATAACTTGCATCTACATGGAGCGTTTCTCGTCAAAATTGGACAAGAGGTGGGCTTCGATTCTGGTCACCAATGTGTTTCTAGACAGATTCTCGGAATGCACGCATCTCTGCTCTCTCATTGCTTCCGTCATAGTGTTCTGCCATTGGTATCAATCAGTCATTGCTCATTAACCTCGCAGACAGCCTCTAGCCTCAACGCCATCGCTCCCCTCCCAAATCGCAACACAATCAATACTGCCCATACGGCCCCTGCTGCCCTCCATACCCTCCACCACCAGCCCCATACTGACTCGGCGGCGGCTGCCCTCCATAGCCAGCCCCATCATGGTATGCGCCACCTCCGTACCCGCCGCCCTGCTGCTGCTGCCCATACGGCGCAGGCTCCTGCCCTCCATATCCACCATACTGCGCCGGCGGGGGCGCTTGTCCACTACCATACCCCGCCCCATCATGGTATCCCTGATGATAACTCGACGGCATCTCATACGCGTACCGATCATCCCCCAGCGAACTCGGCGCCGCGCTGACCTGTCCAAAAGACTGGTTCTCGTAGCCGCCAGGTTGCCAGGGCGAAGCGGGCGGTTGTGGTGAAGGTTCCCTCCCGTAGCCCGATGCGGGACCCGGTTGAAGACCTGCAGCAGATGACGCGTCAGCAGCTGATGGTGTTGGCGTCCAAAGCGCGGGGACGGCAGCAGGCGTCCAAGTAGGGTTATCGACGTGATGCGTTTGATTGCAACTGAATGTGCGGCCATTGAACGTGACGACATCACCGACGGTGTACTGACCTTGCGGGTGCCACTCTGGGTTTGCGCCGCCTCCTGGGCCTACGTCGCCGAATTCGCCGAGCTCGCGCTTGCGGTTGAACATCTCAAAGGGGGAGCCGGAGACTTTGCTGTGGCTGCCTAGGCCGGGTATTGATGATAGTCCTGGGATGCCAGAGGGGAGACCGGGGATGGTGCTGAACCCGCCGCCGTGGGAGTGCCCGCCTCCACCTCCAGAATGCGAGTGCCCGTGGCCGTGGCCTCCATGGTCGCCCTTGTGGTTCTTGCCATCTTTCACGCTCTGCGAGCTCAACACGCGATTTATGCTGTTCCCTCTATCCGGGAGCTCCCTCACCCACCGCTCGACGGCCGCAAACATGCTATTATGAATCTCCAGATTGCGATCGCGCAGCGCCGGATGGTGGAACGCCCTCACCACATCGTTAAGCACTTGATCCACCGGCACATCCGTATGATCCCACGCATAAAACACGCGCGGCGCCGTATACTGCAGTATCGCCGTCGCGACCATGCCCGCGGGCGGGTTGAGGTAATTGCTGAAATGGTCTTTACTCAGCAGACTGTGCGTCGGATCCGTGCTAGATGGGTTATTCCACACGTCGAACTGGTGCTGGCCACTCGCGTCCACGACGCCGCTACTCCCGGCTTTGAGCTGCTTGCTTGCGGCTGCGATGAGCGGTTTGAGGTAGGGCGCGAGGAGCGAGAAGACGAAGAGGGTTACGCGCTCGGTGATGGTGTCGATTAGCTTTTCTAGACCGGGGATCTTGCTGATGATGCTGCTGATGGTGCGGACGACGTTGTCGCGGAAGACGAGGATGGGGTAGATTTTCTTGACCACGGCTTCGGGGTCCATGTTCGGGTCTAGGCCTGGGATGCCGGGACCTGGGGGGCCGCCTGTAGAGCCTGGTGGTGCTTGGAAGGTGGGTGGGTCGGCGCGCGAGGTGGAGTAGCCGCCGTCGTCGTTGGGGTCGAAGCCGCGGTACCCAGAGGCGTTGGCCTGGGCTTGCGCATTCGAAGCGGCTTGCAGGCGTGAGGCCTCCTCCATGAGATGACTCGTCCCCGGTACATTAGCAAGCAGATCCCCCAGCAGACCAAGCTGATTCGAATCGCCACCACCACCAGGCCCACTCTTCTTCCCGCTCCCGGACGCAACACCCAACGCATCATCCATCTCATCCAACTCACTCTGCGTCAAATGATCCGTCGCCTCCCCAATAACACTATGCAAGAAATCCACACCCCCAAACGTCCCCGTCGTCAGCGGCCACAGGGTCTTCCCGCGCACGTTGATGCGGGTCCCCGTGCCGACGTGGGGAAACACCTCGTGATAGCCCATCTCGATGAGCGCGAGCTCGGTGTAGTTGCTGTGCGCGCCGAAGTCTTCCATCGTGTGCAGGGCCTGCCCGAGACAGCGGAGGGCCTCGCATAGATCCTCTGTGCGACCCTTTTGGGACGAGGACGTGTACATGCGGCCGAAATGGATGGAGCGGGCGAGGCTGTGCTTTACGTAGCCGGAGCTGGTGGCCCATCCGCCTGCTTCGTTGGAAATGTAGTTCTTCATGCCTACACGTGATCAGCCCTTGAAGTTGCTTGTAGTGAGAACGGTAACAACGAACCGGTATTCGGATCCACAGCCAACTCAATCTCCTGCACCGGCGGCCGTAACCTTGGGTCATACTTCCTCGCATCCTCATTATCCGCATAATCCTTCGGGTTATCAATATGCTCCTCCGGGCGATACACGCCCAGCCTCTCCTCCGTAACCTCAAACTCCTGCGTCGCATACCCAAAACTCATGAAGCCCAGTATCCAAACGAGGACGCGTATCGTGCCTGCTTGCACACCTTTCAGGGTGCCCACATCGACGGCCTGCGAGTAGTCGCGCAGCCAGTTGCCAAAGTAGACGCGCTTGATCATCATGCTGCTCCATTTGTGGTGCCGGATGAAGGCGACGGTCTTGAGCATGTCCTCGATATCGCCGTGCCGCCAGTTCTTGCCCTCGATTTTGGAGAGCGAGGCGATGTTGCCGGCGCCGAAGGCGTGGGCGGGCGTTGCGCACAGCAGTAGCACGCATAGTAGCAGCAGGAGGAGGTGGGGTAGCTTGAAGCCCGCCATGATGGTGGTGGTGTTGTTGTGTCTTCAAGCAGTGTAGTTGGTGTTAGGTGAGGGTCAAGGAAAGGTGTGTCTATCGAGTGAGACAAAAAGAATGTCAGGTGTCGTGTCCATGCCTCCGAATCCCCGACTGTAAGCTTGAATTCAAACATGGTAGTGCTGTGAGCTGCGCCACCTGCCTGCAGCTGAGGGCCGGGTAAGCTTGCTCGAATCAGGGAAAATGTGACGACATAGGCATGTGTCAAAGATCCACTGTATTATGCATGCTGTGGCTCATGCAGAAGCTTATGCTGCACGCAATGCAAGGCTCCATCTGTGCATCAGTTCGATTCTGTGGCTTGAGCGGAGCATAGAGCCTTTTGTGATCGTGCTCGTGGCATGATTGATCCGTTTCAAGACGCTTCTCAAGCCATGTCAGTAGGTAGGCAGCACTGGACCAATCGTGTTTATCATTGAGGCTGTGTTTATTATCCAGTGGTTGGTCTCAAGCATGAGTACCGTAGCCACAGATCAACACCCTTTACACCACCGAGACAACTAATGTGCCTTCCAGCCTTCTAGATTGCCTTCGCAATGCTGACCTTGCTTTTCCACTCAATACTTGGCAAGACTCTGTTCGTGTGAAGCTCACGAGTGACGAGGAACAGACCTCCCCCAAGAATAAGCATCCAACAACCCAAGACTCCTCTCCTCAGGCACAGTCTCAAACCTCAAATCCTCAGCCCGAACCTCCCTCACAGGTGGCATCCAATCCACCGCTCTCTGCCTCCTTTCCCCACACCGCCTCAACTCGTACGGCACATCCACGACCGCCGCGTTCCCAGCTTGCCGCTCGGGTTCCGGCCAATTCACCTCCACCAAAAGCACATCCCGCACATTCCTCACCCCCCTCATCGGTTCCAGAATCCTATCCTCAATCCACGCTCTATCAACGAATGGCGCGTCCGCGCCCCTGGTCCTGCGGTATCCGCACCGCAGATCAGCCTTCAGCGTTCGTAGCCCGCGCATCGAAGCGATGACGCGCCAGCCCGCGCGCCACGAGTTCAAAGTTCCTGGGTAGCGGTTCTTGTCATTGTAGTAGGGTAGATCGACACGCTCATTTCTCGTGGTGAAGACGTCGAATTCGATACTAAATTCGAGGTGCCTTATCCTGTTGAGGGAGGTGGGAGGGATGGTCTGGGAGAAGGTGCGGAATTGGGAGAGGGATGTGAAGGAAAAGGTGGAGTGGGTGTAGAGGAGTGGGAGGAAGGTTGCGGCTCTACATCGGTATGTCAGCTTGTGCGTCAAATAAGATAGAGATGGAAGAGGAAGTGGCGTACCCGAGTTTACAGCTCAGTGCTAATGCGAGGGTGTTATCGCTGCGTTTGATGCAGTGATCTCGCATGCCTTTCTTGACTTCAGGTGCATACTTCAGATCACTGTAGTCCCATAACACGAGACGGGAGAAGCTTCGAGGTTTCTCCTCAACGGTGTGGTCGAGTTGGTCCCAGAGACATTCCATGCCCTCGTGCGGGAAACCTTCTCCATCACGCTCGCGACAGGGCGCAAACCCGAAGCGTCCGTAGGATTGCTGGATATGTAGTCTTGGTCCAACCGCTTCAATCACGAACTCGAAGATTCTCTCCTGGATCTCCTGAGGTAATTGGCCGAAGAGCGGAGACTGCTTCTGCATATCCATCGCCTGCCCGTCTCTCTTCTTTGTCGTGAAGCTCCAGAACTTCACGTCTCGTGATCTATCCCGCAAAGGTCGCGGCGTCCACTCCTCCCAAGCCCTCCTCTGCCGTCTCCTCGCCTTCTCCCGTCGAAGCAACGCCAGCCACCCGCCTTTCTCAGGTACATGAACAAATGGAATATAGAACAAGATACTGCCGAGTATCAACGCGACCCAAGTACACGGGACCAAGATGAATTTCCAGGGATAGTGGTCCCACGCGTAGTTGAATGCGCGACTGAGTTTGGCGCGTAGCCATGGTCTGGCGTAATTGTTTTGAGGATTGCGGCGCCAGAGGTTGCGCATTCTCGTCTCAAGGTGTGGTGTGATTTGGATACTTGTGGTAGACTTGATGAAACGCGTTTTGATTTGTTGGATGCCTGATTCTCGTGTTTTGCACGTGATGTAGCCAAGGCCGGAATTGCAGTCGGTGCACTTCAGCTGGTGTCTGAGATGTGTCGTGCATACTGGCAGATTTGTCGCGGAATGGGTTAATTGACGATGTGGATATGCGTCGTTTTTGAGACTTTCCGCAACGTTGCGGTGCTGGTATAGACCGTTTCGCAATGTCGTGCGCGCGCCTTCGATCCAGGTCTCTGCTACTGTCAGCACCGAGTCCAAGACCACAGTGCAAAGTCCAGTGCGTGTATGCGGACTTTCTCGACTTCACGAGTTCGGATCCGCGTGTCTCCATGACCAAGCAGACAGTCGTCTCCATTCCTCCACCACACCGGATCCCAAAAGCACAGCAAGATGAAAGCAAGACCACCACCTATTCATCTCTTCACCTCTTCACCTCCACCCGCCAACCCTCCCCTCATCCCACCTCTCCTTCCTCTCCCTCCTAAGATACCCCACCCGTCTAACCTCCCTCAACCTTCTCACAAACTCACTCGTCTCCCTCTCCGTCGCCCTCCCCTCCCCCTCTCCCTCAAGAAAACTCTCCTCCAACCCCCTCCCAAGACTCTCCTGCTCACTAATCGCCCCCAGCAACTTCTGGTACAGCGCGGGCGCCGAGAAGTCTCGCAGCGCGGCTTCCTGCTCCGCCTGCTTGGACTTGAACTGCCTTTCCAGCGCGCGCAGGGCGAGCAGCCGTTGCTGCGTTTCGGCCCGTTGTTGGAGGATGGTGGATTCGAGGGTTTTGAGGTGGGTTGCTAGGGCGAGGTTGGACTCGAGGAGGGAGGTGAGGGGGGTAGTGGAGGCGGAGAGGGAGGGGTGCGCTGTGGAGGGGGAGTGGAGGAGGGCGGATTGGAGGGAGGGTGTGGAGAGGAGGTGTTGGAGGTCTGCTGTGCTGTGATGTATATCAGTACCGTGTATATAATGCTATAGATAAGTACAGGATTGTTACTTCTTGTCTTTGACTATATCTGGTAACCATCCTTCGGGAGGTGGTTCTACAACCTGCATCTGCTGCGCATACTGCGACGGCTGCCCGGGCTGGTATGAAGAGGCATAACGCGACGTCTCGCCCACGCCTTCTTGTCCTGGCGGCGGCGGAGGCAGCGGAGGTCCACCAGCCTGCGGTGTTGCCGTCCCGCTCGAATGCGCCGATGGCTTGGGAGGCGGTAGCGGGGGCGTAGCGGGATTAAAGCTGAATTGACCCTGCGATGACCGCGGGGAGTGAAACGCCATCGCTATACTTCCACGTATCGAGTTCCAATATCGTTTGTCAGTTCGCTGTCGCAATGGGATGCGCGCAACAGCTTCCAGCTTGGACCCTGAATTCTGGCAGCCGAAAAGTCGTCATCACGAGCTTCCCCATCCTCGCTTCTACAACCACAAAACATCACTGTCAAGACTTGCGCGCTTGCTCGCTTCACGTTGTCGCACCATTGAATATCGTGCGAACTGACTGTTCTAACAATTTGATTCACCAGGAAGTCACGCTTTTGTATACAGAAACTTGGTAAGCGCATCAACATCAAACATGGACACTGCTTCCCCACGTGCTTGCTTGCAAGCTTCGATTCGAGGTCCAACTCCACCACGAGTGCTGCCCTGTGCACACCCCGCGAGACGAATGGGACATACATCCTTTCTCTCAGAACAAGAGAGCAAAAACACATGAAAGAATGAATGAGACACGCGTAAACGATTGACCGGTCGCCGAGGGCAGACGCTGACTACTGGCCTGCTGGCTCACTAGACGCAAAAAAGAAACTCACAAGAATAAGAATGGCGCCGCCAAAGCGCTTCCCGCAGAAGAAGGAGGAGTTTGGCGCCGACGAGCGCGTCAGCTACTATGAGGAGGATGGGAAGTGGATTTTGGAGGACGAGAAGGGCGACGAGTGGGAGTGGGTGGAGGAGACGGGGAAGTGGGTGCCTGCTGTGAGTGCTTACTTTGCATGTGAGGAGTGAGATGCGCAGACTGACTTGTGTTGCGTGTAGTTGAGTGCGGATGAGGTGAAGCAGTATCAGCAGGCGTATGGTGCGGGTGCGGCAGACGATGGTCTCACGGCCGAGGAGGAGTTCAAGAAGCGCAAGCGTGAGATCACCGAGCAGGTATGGACACTCCCCTCCTTCCAGACGACAGCACGAAGAGACGCACCATCTCACTGACTCACCCTCACAGACCAAAAACGAGCCCAACAAAAAGGCCAAAGCCGACAAGCCCTCCACCGCAATCTACGTCACCTCCATCCCCCTCGACGCCACCCTCGAAGAAATCCACCAAGTCTTCTCGCGCTGCGGCATGATTGCCGAAGAGATCGACAGCGACGGCCCCCGAATCAAAATGTACAAGGACGACGAGGGCAACTTTAAAGGCGACGCGCTCATCATCTTCTTCCGCCCAGAGTCCATCAACCAAGCCATGATCCTGCTCGACGAGTCCGACTTCCGCCCCGGCGTGAAGGGACCAGACGGGCCCATGCGCATCTCCATCGCCGACGACAGCTACAAGAAGACGAAGCAGGAGGGCGCAGGTGGAGGGGACAAGGCGGGCGGTGGCAGTGGGACGAGCACGCCCATGCGCCGTGGCAGGAAGGGCGATAAGCAGAAAATCATCGAGAAGACTGCGCGGCTGAATCAGCGGCTCGCGGACTGGAGCGATGACGAGGACGGCGGCGCGCTGCTCAACCGCGAGATCAAGAAGGAAGTCCGCAAGACGAACCGCTTCGACAAGATCGTCGTGCTGAAACACATGTTTACGCCGGAGAGCCTCGCGGAGGAACTCAAGGAGGACCCCGAGGTCAAGGAGTTCCTGCTTGAGGATGTCAAGGAGAAGTGCGAGGAGGTTACTGGGGCGCAGGTGCTGGACCTGTTCCTGTTCGATCTGGAGGAGGAGGGCGTGATGACGGTGCGCTTTGCGGATGCGGAGGCGGCGGAGAAGTGCGTGAGCAGTCTGCATGGGTTCGTGTTTGATGGGCGCAAGGTGGATGCGAGTATCAGTACGGGCCAGAAGTTTCGGAAGAGCGAGGCGGATGAGGAGGAGGAGCGGAAGCGCTTGGATGCGTTTGCGGAGAGCCTGGAGAATGCGCCTGATACCTGAGCGTGGACTCGACGTTCATTGGATGGGAGGCATTTGCGGTGTTGCAATCGGGTCATCTCGGTCATGTGGTGCATAATCTGCACCATATTCAGCCGACACGACACGACTCGGCGAGACGATCGACTGGGCCAATCAGGATTATCTTGTCTCATGCTCAATGAGGCATCGTGCCATTACTGTATTCACACAACGGACTTGAGGCGCATTATCGTTGTCTCGCGGGAGCTGAAAGTATTGTGGAGTGACTCAGCCTCACGCCTCAGCCTCGTGCGCCGGAACCCGAATCGAGTCACCACTCGACCGCGATAGCTCGATGGAATTGTCTCGGAACAACCGGAATAATGAAAGACCTTTTCGCATATATTCTTTCTCCTGTTCCCACAATTTGGTTGTTGGTCATCTTGCAATCGCTAACGTTATTGCTAGCCAGCTTATAGGAGCTCGCGGCAAGCTTCAACAATCCAACCAAGCAGCCACAACTACTACAACTCTGGAGACCAATCTCTCTTCCTTTACGAGGGCCATGACAATGTCCACCACAATCATCAAGACATTGCAACCCTCCCACGCGTACCCCTACCGAACCACTACCAGCGCGGCAGCCTCCCCGCTCTTCACCCTCCCCCTCGAACTCCGCCACCAAATCTACTCCTACGTCTTCGCGACACCCACCCTGCCCTTCCCGCAGAAAACCCTAAAAGGCTGGCGCGAACCGCCCTCCACCGAGGACTTGACGTATCATGTGAACGGCACGCAGCTCCTGGGCGTGAGTAAGCGTGTGAGAGCGGAAGCGCTGCCTATCCTGTACCGGGGTGTGGTATGGAGAATCGAGGGGTTCGAGATGCTGCGTTCGTGGCTTAATACCGCTATGCTCGCGGAGTTGGCGCATCTGCACGTGAGGAGGGTGAGTATCCTGGACTGGCACGCTGCGCTGGGGAGCTTGCACCGCCCTAGATGGCGCGACGTCGAACAAGGCTCCTTGATCGCGAGTGCGCTGGCTGATCTGCCATCCCTCCGCGAACTAGAACTGGGCTGGCGGTTCCTCCCAACAGATAAGAAAGACTACGCACTCCCCGAATGGCTGGACCTCCTCTCCACGCTCCTCAGCAACGGGGGTGTTCTGAGAGTCGTGGCAATGGAATGCGCAAACCACGACTGGCTGACTGATTGGTCCCGTATCGGCGGGGGGAACTTTGCGTGGCATGAACGCGTCACTTTGAAGACGTCCGTTGAGGTGCGGAGTTGGGATGAACTTGTCGAGGGGGATTGGGGGAACTTCGATTTCGCGGACGTGTTTTTGCGGGCTATGAGGGAGAACTGGCGCGTTGGGCCACTGAAACATGTCACGCTCACGGATGTGGATAGGAACGGGGAAGTGATCAGGACGTGGAGGGTCAAGTTCTGGGGCGTGCCGGAGAATGTACGGCGGAGTGAGGAGGTGAGGGTGCAGAGGCTTGAAGCGAAGAAGAGAGCGGAGGAGGCGAGGAAGAAGGAAGTGAAGAACCGGTCGCCAAGGTTGGGGGTGGAGGATGGGTTTGAGGATGGTGGCGCTGATAATGTGGACACGAGGACGAGGAAGGTGCCTACGAGGGAGGATGCGAGGTTGGATAGGAAGGTCAGGCGGGCAAAAGCTTCTAGATGACTCGCAGGAGGTCTGCCGGCTTCAGATCTCGACACACTCACTTCAGTTTCACTTGCGACTTTGTCCATTGTCGGCCGCCGCCTTCGCTGCGGTTACGTCATTAGGTAGGCAACCATAACCAACGACGTCTGGATCAATTGCGTTCGCTCAATGACAACTCCGCGCTGTTTTCATCATCATTGACAAGTTCACTACACGATTGCGACAAAACGTACGACACGAGCTCACATCACGATGACAACTTCGCTTCATAGGATGCCTATCGAGCTGCTCGAGGCCGTGTGCGAGCACGACCCAAATATCACGCCTGCCCTACGGTCGACTTGTCGCGACATGCAAAGCAAAAGCATGCGCCCGTTTCTGAAGCACTTCTTCGAAGAGGTTCCTGTGTCGGCTTGCCCAGTCAGCTTAAGTATCTTGCTCCAAATCAGCCTCTCCCCTATTTTCGCGTCCAGTATCAAAACGCTGCAATTCTCGACCAATGACCTCTGGAGCGCAACTCCCGAGCATTGGCGCAGCTCACACTTTCAGGGCAACTTCTTCGACCCCGGGGCCTTCCAAACCCTGCTGGGTCTCATTCTGAGTCGGCTACCCAATTGCAAATTCATTGGCATCGAGTGGAACAAGAAGACACTAGGTCAGCTGCGACACACTGACCACGCAGAGTTCGAGTTGGAGCTCATGGAAGATGAACAATGCCAAGCAGATGTGACGAAGCTGTTGTTTGGCATCATGTGTGCGATAGGTTCAAGCCGGTGTCAAGTTGAAGCCATCTACACTGACGATGGAAATTGGCCCTGGGTATCGTTGGTCGAGCTCGCCGGGCTGTGTGCCAGCGCCTCGAGTGCTTCGCTCCAGATGCCGAGCGTTCTATACCTGGAGTCGTACATCTTCATGGAGACTGGCTATACATCTGAGCGATCAGGATTATCGGCACATCCCAGCCTTGCGGGTTGCACCACTGGGATGGCGTTCGACAAGCTCCAAGTCTACCTGCCCAATTTGCGAGGACTGTGCTTGCATTTGAGCCACAACGTCATCCAATGGATCCCAAACAGCTTTGGTACCCAGCTCAAATGGCTGTGGCTTTTTTTCGATGGCACAGTGTACAACATCGTCCAGGATGGCGGTGCTGAGCTAGTGGCCGCACTGAAGAACACGCCCAGGCTCAAGCACTTCTCGCTCCGTAACATGGCATTACGGGACCTTTCAGGAGCAAAAGATCTGGTTCGCAATTTGTCGACGGTCGAGACCCTCAAAGAGGTGGAGCTTTCCGACTTATGGGCTTCGGGCAAGAGTATTTGCGTACGAGAAGGCTGCTCAAAGGAGGCGCTTGCGGTAACGAAGACTTGCGACCCTGAGAATGATTTGGTAGTCTGGTCGCAGCATCTACACTTGCACTAAGCGAAGTGTGTCCATGGAGTACGGAGACCTGATGGTTCTAATGGAAAATCTTAGATGGACCCAGGTCTATGGAATTGAGTCGCAAGATTTCTTGGAGGGCGGTCAATAATGCTGGATGGCTTCGGTCGTTAGGAAGACTACACATCTGGGAAGGCTTCAACACGACTGTTCCGGGGAAGGGAGTGGTACCTGGCGTCGACGCTCTAACTGTGCCGGACTTGACTTTCCGATAAGAGCAGACTTTGCTCTGCAGAAGATGCTCTTGCATACGACTGATCTAGCGGAAGCTAATGCCGAATGGATTGCAACATTCATAGAGTTGCATGGCCATCGTGCACAAGATGAGAAAATCTCAGGCAGGACTCGGGCTTCGTTCTTCTGCTGACTCTTCTGGTGCTTCCTGTAGCATGCCGTTACGCAGATGAATATGTAGTCAATGCCCCAACATTCGAAATTCAGAAAGAAACTGCAAAGTGCGAAGAATTCCCAATGATCTTGCTGAAGAGTACATACCACGACGATGCCTTGCGAGCAAATCATGACGTAGCGAGACGCTGCTTCCCGTGCTTGACCCATTCCATTAATTAAGGTTCTGCATTATCCGAAAGTCTGCCTCATCCTTTTGATACCTCAAGACAGCCGTGCGTCGATACTTGCCAGTCCCTATCATGATCTGGTCAGATCGTCATCTGCCCTGCCGATCGAACTACAGGCTACGGTCGGCACCAATCTCCATGGTCTTGTGTTTCCCTCATTCCCATGAGTTGAGGTTGAGAAGACCAAATTCGTTCTGATTGCCACCTGGAGTATCAGCTGCACTGCCAAACTGGTTGGATCAAACTTTGAGCTTTGCATATATCTCTCTTGGTCCAACACTGAATTGCTCTACACAGATCACAACGAACGCTACCTTAAGCCACCTCAAACATCATGGCAGCCTTCATCAACAGACTGCCCCCTGAATTAGTTGAAGCCATTTGCGACCAAGAACCAGAGATCACACCCAGCTTACGAGCGACAAGTGCCGATATGAATCGAAAAGCGATGCGGCCATTCTTGAAGCACTACTTCGAATGCATCAGCGTCTCTCTCGATCCGTACAGCATGGGTATACTGCTGCAGGTCATTCAAAGGCCCCACCTTGCCGCCGCAGTGAGAACACTTAACTTTGATGACTATCTTCGGGCTGAATGGCGGCTGGACCGCGAAGCTGCTGTTCGACAAGATGAATTCGTCAACGAGCCGAGCTTTGTCTCAGATATGAGACGAATCTTCAAGTCTCTGCCTGCGTGCAAGAACATTTGGTTCGCGCGTTATCCACCATCGGGGATCTTGGGCGGCAAGCTGAAGTCTCCCATGCATCACAAATCGCAGGATGCAGCAGTGGACAAGCTTTCCGTGAGTGGAAACAGCAGGAAACAGGTTGGGGATGTTTTCACTCGAGTCATGGAGGTGATTATTTCGCAGCAAATTGCCATTACATCGCTGGCAGCAGGAGATTATATGGATTGTTATCTTCGCTGGAGCACCTTACAAGATCTTTGCGTAACCACGCACCCACTGTCAAGCAGCATGCCCTCGTTGCGAATGCTCGAACTTCAACTCTCAGAGGGTAGCTATGAAGACAACG
>AZYM01000212.1:0-28381 GCA_000611715.1 Scolecobasidium constrictum UM 578
ATGAAGGTGGCTGGCAGCCTTTCAACCAGACACTCAGTCAGTCTCTCGGCTTACTGCCGAACCTGGAGCGATTGGTCCTCGGTGTTGCAGATTACAGCATTGACTGGATTCCGGATTCCTTTGGCAGCAATATTCGCGAAGTGACCTTCTACAGCGAGTACGCGAACCGCCTTGGGCAAGGAACGTAAGCGGAAAGGCTTGTGGCCACTTTGCAGCGAAGTCCTCTGCTTCGTCAACTTGAGTTCCATCCGTTCGGAACCAACAATGTCGATGAGGCGAAGAAAGGCTTGCGCTTGCTTACAAAACTGAAGTCTTTGGAGAAGCTGACACTTCACTACACAAGTTTCGATGGAGAGCGCCTCTGCTTTGGAGAAAAATGTAAAGATCTTCCGTCGGAGGATGCCGATGCCGAGTTGAGTGACGATGAAAGCATGCTGATACAGGGAGAGGAGTGGGAAGCGACGACAGTTCCTGATGATCTTGAAGACTGGATTCGCTGTGCCCATAGAACGAAGGCTGCTTGTATTCGTCGGTGGAAAGAATCATGAAGCGAGTCTTTGCGCTCGTAATTCAAGTCATAATACTGCCGATGGTGGCCACTCAGCAGTCTCACACATGGTTTCGTGCATGGAGAGGCCGAGAATTTGTCGATGCTCCGATACTGCTACCAGTGAGTCTATACGAAATACTGGAACATGCTGAGCGCACTCACAGAGGTCAATCGTGCCTCATCTCCGTATCCTGTGCGTATGCGCAATCTGCACCCACTGCACATACTCTTCGCTTAGGTCATTTGTCGTCCATGCTTCGTACTCGGCGTAAGTAACCTGCTCTGCTGCATGCGGGCAATGCTCGTCTGAGCACAGGACTTCGTCGCAACCGACGACAGGTGCCGTCAATTCCAGCCCTCGCAAAGTCCCAAGCTGTACTATATTCCTCAGAAACTTCGTCATTGTCATCACATCAGGACACCACAATCGCTCTCTTCTGAGGCAATGCAATTTAGGGGAATTGCGAAGGACCGCAGCCAGAGCATCTCCTCCATCCGACCCTACGTCCCAGGTGAAGTCAATCCATGGCTCTTCCTTGAGAGTCAGTACACGGATGTTGGGACCAAAGGTACTCGGCAGCCAGTTCGATTTGCAGTCCACAATGTGTGGTGTGAGCATTGCCAGCTTAGGTAAATGCGAGAAGAAGCTCTGTATGGCTTGGCCGCTGGTTGTCAATGTCCCTGTTGTGGAAGCGTGAAGGAATTGACATTCATGCTGGTGTTCATCAACGATGAGATTTGTTCCGAGCACGGGTGTTTCTGCATCTGTATCGTCTTTGACCGCGAGATGTAACGTTTCGACTGTAGTGAGGGCAGTGTGTTCGCAGCGTGATGTGCTAGCGAGCCGGGCCCATTGATCGAGAGAAATGTACACGGCCTGCGACGCATCAAATGCCAAGTGAGAGATCGTCGTAGTGCTGGTAACGACCACGTAGGACAAGTCAGTATATACGAGGCTCAGGTCTCTCGCGAGTGCGTCGGCCATGAACCCCTCAAACTCGTCCCGTCCGTCTCCCTCCGCCCATGACTCAAGCACAAGCGGCCACTCCCACTCGAATCCTAGACCGGAGCAATTCGGCAAGCAATTGAGGATCGAGAGAAGTAGTCGTCTGAATGCGTGGCGATCTGAAAGGAGCGGATCAACGTCGCGGGCTAGCTCGATCAAGTCAACGTGTTGTGTCTTTGCCTTGCTGAAAAGGCGCAGACTACTTACTACTTGAGCGAATACTTTGCCCTCCGTACACATGCGAACAAGAGTCTCCATGGGACCAGGCTCGGTCGAGATCGTGATGTCTGTGAAGAAGTGCTCCGTGAACTTGCGTAGCAGCTTGTTGTTCAAGTCTCGGCTTGTGGCGCGTAACTTAGGCATGATAGTTGGCTCTTCGCAAGCGACAATCTCGATGAGCTCGACAGGTAAGCGGTGAATGGTTGCCGACATATTGGCGATGACGTCGAAGTGAAGTGGAAGCGAAGCGGCGTCAATGTTGGACTGCGATGAAGCGCCCACAGATCGCAGCTTGATCCACCTCAAGTAGACCGACCGACGGTCCTGGTCACGGTCACGGTCGAGGCTTTAGCAAGCGCTATGGACTTTCAACGCACTCTGGTATTCGTGTCGGGTGGCAAGGAAGATGGTGAGAGTGCGCTGCAGAAGTTGAGATCGATGTTGACAACACATAGGCAGACTCGGGGACCAATCGAGGCTTTCCAGAGGGCAGCCGAGCACAAATCTGCTGAGGTGATTGAAGCTGCGAAAAGTCATCAAACATTGAGTGCGCAACCACAAACCTGATCAAACTCACTTTCAGCCCGCGTTCGTGTGCAGCCGAGCTCTTTGATTCCCTCGCCCACAAATAACCTCAAAGAGTTTTCCGAAGTGCTCAGAACCATCATCATTACATTGCACAATTTGCGTGATATCGCACTGGCGCTGCCTTCGCCTTCGACTGACAACCTTCACGCGACAACATCAGCTTTACCTCACGATCACGATCATCAACAAACAACCTTGAGGTCCGCGAAAACGCTGCTCTCTCACACGCCCGCAGCACCACTTCTCCGCTACAATGGCGACCTCGATTTGCAGCCTACCGGTCGAGCTGATCGAAGCCATCTGCGAGGCAGACCAGACAATCACTCCAAAGCTGCGCGCAAGCTGCGGAGATCTCGGTAGTAAGACGCTGCGAAGTTTTAGCACTCACTTCTTCGAGTGGCTCACTGTATCTCCCGACGTGAAGAGCATGGCCATTCTGCTCAAGATCAGCCAAACTCCTCATCTTGCCTCAGCAGTGAAGACACTTCATTTTGCGATGAACGACTATCGCGCGCACCTAAAGCATCGCAAACGTGCATGCATTCGGCAGAAAGACTTCATCTCCAGCGGCAGTTTCGGCTACAAGCTGACATCAATCCTTGAGCGCTTACCTCGGTGCGAAGTGCTCTTGATGGGCGCATCAAGAACAACACTTGGCGGCATCCTGACTCCTAGCCTTACTGAAATGCCTCTCACCTACGATGCCGACATTCAAGGCCTTGATGGCAGATGGCAGGTTGACATTAGTGATCCGTTCCAGAGTATCATGTTGGCCGTGAATGCCAGCCAGTCTGCGATCAGGAAAATCACAATTGGGCATTACATGGCCACCTTCATCCATCCACTCTGCCTGGAGCGTATTACCAGCGGCCTGTCATCCACAAACGGAGACTTTTCATCGTTGAGGGACTTCACGCTGAATCTGAGGCTGGACCACAAGATCGAGCCGCACGGAAGTCAAGCTCGTGAGGACACAAGCAGTGATGACAACCTTGGAGCGCCGAGATCTGGCCGGATCCTAGGTCATTTCCTCGAATCAATGCCACATTTGAGAAGCCTCAGTCTCGAAACCCACGACGAAGCTTGGAAGTGGATGCCAAGGACGTTCGGAGCTCAATTGGAGGAGCTGACACTGACGAACAGCTATTGGCCTTATCTCGGGTTCGACGGGCGTGACGATGCAATGTTGGTGACCGCCCTTCGCCGTAGCCCGAAACTCACCAAGCTGAGGCTGGAACGATTCAACAATCAGGATGTCGAAGCGGCACAATCTAGTCTGAGGACTCTGGCGAAGCTGGACTACGTTAGGAGCCTAGTGCTCGAAAACGCAACGGTCGATGGTGTGCCATTGTGCCTGAAGAAGGAGTGCATCAGCTTCGACCCTGAGGAATCAATGCATTTCAGTGCAATGAATGCAGAGGATTGGGGAACGACAGACCTGGTCAAGGACCTTCCTCGCTGGAGTGACTGGGCTCACGAGTTCACACTCACGTGCTTCCTCCAAAGTCGTCCAAGTCTACAGAGTCATAAAGATCAATGGCCATCAACTGAGGACAGACACCCAAGAAACCGCGCTCTCTTCGAACTGCTTGCAAAGACCAGCAACGGAACCGTCTCAGTCGTACACGAAGTGCGTCGTGGCAAGCACAAACGGAACTGCCAACGGTTTCTCACAAGTGCTGTCAATTCAGCCCACTAGTGACATGCATTACAACTTCGGAGAAGGCGAAAATGCTGAGCTGCAATCAGAAGGTTCACGGGTGAAATGATGGGAGGCAACGTCCTCTGCTGGCAGACTACAAACGATTAGCGTGAGTTAAGAAAAAGTTTGACATCTTAGGTTCAATCTGCCTCTGCTTTAAGAAGCAGACATGTGTTACGATATCAACCAACCTCGTGCAAGTAACATACTCGAAACCCGTTCACTTCGTAGTCAGTAGCCACACAAGTGATCGGACTTGATCTAGTCGGATGCTCCTCGCTATCAAATCGCTCCAATGGCTTCTTCATGTATGCTCATGCTGATTGAACAGATATACTAGCACCATGGCGGCCACACTCTACGAAAAGAGCTTGGACATGTCTGGTGGAGTAGTAGCACGCTGCAAGCTTGCAGTCGATCGGAGGATCGAGCTGCATTTATTGCCAAGCAGCCATGCAGACATCCATGACGCGCTCGTGGTGTTCTACGCGATGTGGTTGTGCGGACGCGTTAGCACGTTCAAAAAAAGCCGTTGAGGGGAACCGCAGCTTGCTCTCCTATCACCAACTCCCAATCAGGAACGCGTGAATTTTGAGCTGGAGGTTTTTTGCTTCGCCCGTGTCTGTGATTGGCACTTTCTTCATGCCGCAGTCGAAAATAGGACGCGGAGATTTTCGCGCTCGTGAAGACATGGTGGGTTGCATGCCCTCCAGCCACCGGCTTATTCAAGGGATTGAGAGCTCATTTCTTTCTGAATTGTGATGTGTGGTTATTCCTGCAAGCCCATCACCGCCGGGCTGCAGTATCAATCTCAGGTTACAGATGATGACGACACAATCTGGTACAAGGGGCTCTCGGTCTCCGCTGTCGTCGTCAGAGAGTGTGTCTCTGCAGGCAAGCAAGCAAAGAATCTGCTGCGATCGTACAACTCGGATACTAGCATCATGACAGCTCCGTAGCTGGGATCAAGATCTCAGCGATTCGGAGCCAGTCATCTGGAGCACCCCTACCAGCCGCGAAACAAGTGCACAAGGTCTCGATTCGCTGTGTCATGCCATCTTTGTTCGACGCGAAGCATAAGGTTCTTATCTCATTTCTTGACCGTCGTCCAGACTCGCGACATACGAGTCGCGATGACTGGCGATGACGGCCGGCAAAGGAGGTCGCTGCCCATCAGGAGGATGATGGATGGATGGATTTGTTAGGCGATCAGCGGGGAGCGCACCGTACCTATCCCGCCTCTTCGGGATGACGGGAAATCCACTGCTAGCATGGATTAGAGCAGCTCTAGAAAGCTGCAAGCTGCCCTACGGAAGCCGGATATTCTCATCAAGAGGTTTGCGACGCGCGACCGCTCGCTGCCAGGTACAACATGAAGCATGAACAGGAGTCTACGGAAAAGCAGTCGCATAGTCGTCGCGACACATCAGAAACGTGACTTGTCAACGCTTGTGCAATGAATAGGGGACTTTTGCAGGCAATACTTTGACCTGAATCAGGAACGCGCCCCTGAAAAGCCGAGACTATTGCGGTTAGTCGCTCGAGCTGCGTGCTCTGACGTGGATCGATAAGAGTGCCCTTAGCATTTTCATTCGGCCATGAACCGACTGCAACATGTGCTTTGCCGTGGCAACAGGCGTGAGCAGGACGCGTCGCTGGCGGATGCGCTGTAGCAGCAGCACCGGCAGCGGCAAAGGCAGCGGCATTTTATTGTCGCGGGCGAGAAGAAGAGGACAAAAGGCCGCAAAATGCATTATTCGGAGCCCCAAATAATTTAAATGACCACCACCACTGAAACGGCAGCTAAGTTTAGCCTCTGCGATCAATCCCAGCACGGCGTTCCAAGGAAAGCAGGCTTCTGATCTCACCACCGCAGCTCGCCAAACATCTCTCCCCTTCGTTCACATCACCTTCACTTTGTCTGTTCTAGCTCGTCAAGTCTTTTCATCGGGGCGACAGCCGAAGATAGTCTTCCCGAAGCAGCCGCTCTCACACTCGAGCCTGCCGTGGCCCCAAAGTTGGTGGCGTCGACGCTCAAGCCAGGCCCCCCTTCGTGCTAGATCTCTTCGGGCACTGCAATTCTCTCCTAATAATTTCACAATTGTACGAGGCTTTTGCAGTCAAGCCAATCTTCTCCCATCACAATCAGGAATTCAGGGTCGTCGCTCTCTATCGAGGGGAGATGGTCAGTCGCGCCTTCCTGCTCTCGATTTCTGCAGGACCTCCTCCAGCGTGAATCGCAGCTCGCACCTGCCAGCCTGCTTGAGTATTTCTCGGTTGTTCCTGACCGCGTCGCGACTTGAGCTACTGCATCACCCGCAAGGCTGCCCATTTGCATCAACGCTCCACGTCTTCACCGCATCAACACGCTCTCTCATCCATCTCGGACGACCGCGACTCTTTGAGTTGGACTGCACCTCCCTTGGGCACACTTCTGCGTTTTGCACGTTGAAAGATCCACCCGCGCACGGTGTTCCAAGCCACTCCCTATCCCGCGGGACCTGGCGCTGTCTACGCTCATCTTGTCTATTCCTTTTTCTATCCCTCTTTAATCTGCTCCACTCGACTCTACTGCATCTTTCCACTCCTTCGGATCTCACACGTTGACAACCTCACTTACCGACCTCACATTCATTCACTCACGGGACCGCTGGAGCTCAGAATACACCGTCACTCGTTGCTATGTCCATCGCAAGCACCAACTAATCAACTCACGGTACTATTGGGAGGACCTCATCGAGACTCTGGACGGGAACGACTCCATCATCAGCTATACACGACTGCTGGACCCTGACCGACCTTCGCCTGGAGCAAGAGTCGTGATCCAAGATGACTGTCTCATACGAGGTACCACACAGGCAGTGGCCTGCCACGAATGCATCGCTATGTCTCGAGGACAAGTTCGAGGTGATGAAGGAAATTGGAGATGGTAGTTTCGGGAGCGTTGCACTTGCTCGAGTGCGGAGCGCTGGCGCTCAAATCGCACGGAGAGGTACACTGGTACGTCGTACAAGATCAGGTCGTGTAACTCTGTGTCCATACTGATGCCGTTTGCAGATTGCCATCAAGACGATGAAGAAGACCTTCGACTCGTACAACCAATGCTTGGAGCTGAGGGAGGTCATCTTCCTGCGTTCGCTGCCGCTTCACCCTCATCTCGTCCCTGCTCTTGACATCTTCCTGGATCCGATCACGAAGAAGCTGCATATCGCCATGGAGTACATGGACGGCAATCTTTACCAGTTGATGAAGGCAAGGGATCATAAGTGTTTGGATGGTGCTAGTGTAAAGAGCATCCTGTTTCAGATCATCTCGGGTCTGGAACACATCCACGACCATCATTTCTTCCATCGCGATATCAAGCCAGAGAACATTCTCGTTTCGACATCGGCACCACAGGATTCTGCAAGCACGTTCCGCAGATACTCGGCTCTTGTTACACCACCTTCGACACCGCCATCATACACGATCAAGATTGCCGATTTTGGTCTTGCAAGAGAAACGCATTCTAAGCTCCCATACACGACGTACGTGTCGACGCGATGGTATCGTGCTCCGGAAGTTTTGCTACGAGCTGGCGAATATTCAGCTCCGGTCGATATCTGGGCCGTGGGTGCCATGGCTGTTGAGATCGCAACTCTTAAGCCATTGTTCCCGGGCGGTAATGAAGTTGATCAAGTCTGGAGGATCTGCGAAATCATGGGCAGCCCAGGTGCATGGGTGAACAAGCATGGCCAAAAGGTCGGCGGTGGGGAATGGAAGGATGGCGTGAAGCTCGCACAGAAGTTGGGCTTCTCTTTCCCAAAGGTGAGTACTCTACGCACGAACTTCTTACGATAAGCTGCTAATGATGCGCAGATGGCACCGCACTCATTAGACACAATCTTGAGGGCACCACAGTGGCCACAAAGTCTGAGCGACTTTGTTACCTGGTGCCTGCTGTGGGATCCGAAACAGAGACCGACCTCCGCACAAGCTCTCAACCACGAATACTTTAGAGATGCAGTTGATCCACTCACCAGGCCAAAGTCATCATCGAAGCTTCTCGGCCGCAAGCAGTCAAATCTCAGCCAGCACGAGCTTGGACCATCGGACTCGACACCAAGTTTGTCATCGAAGACGTCAAGCTGGCTCAGAAAATCTCTCATCCAGAGAGAAGTCAGCGCGCCAGTCGTTCCACAGCATGTGCCAGCTCAGGCGCCTGTTGTGGCTCGCCCTCCAGCTCCTGTCCAGTCGCAGTCAGAGACTGTAGCGACTGTTCAAGCTCGACAAGCCAAGCGCGCAACATGGGCGAATGGACTGCCATCGAATGCTGCACCGATTCCAATCTTGCCATCAATCCGACCTGTCTCGCCGATGTCAACAGCAGTGAATGCTCAGCCATCTGTATCGACAGAGAAGTCAAAGAAGATTGGCAGACAGCTCTCTGTCAACTCGAACGGCAACCACTACGCAGACATTCACCGACAGGAGGCCGAACGAGCGCTCAATGGTCAAACCGGTCTTGCTTCGCCAACCAGCGGTCACAAGGAGAGCTTCTTCTCACACCTTCGCAAGCGCGCCAGGAGATTCTCTGGACGATACCAGACTCCATCATCGCCGAGCCCCGAGGACATCGAGGCAAATGCCGGCTGTGCTCCATGGTCTGGCAGCAACAGGCAGTCAATGGTTATCGACAACATTGGTGCGGTCGCGAACAACGGCAACGACCTTGCAGATCTTGACAAGGCGCTGCAGAATGTGCGCAACAGCATGGAGGCTTCTCATAATGCAAACAACCATGGCAGCAGTTTCTTGAAGCGTAACAAATCTGTTCCGCGAAGCCACGAATACAATCACGGTGGCGTGCCAGCGAGCGTCACGCCTAGCAAGCCACGAAAGATGGCAAACAGGGCAGGATCCAACCTTCACTACGATACTCCAGATGAAGAGGAGGAACTGCTTGACGAAGCTCTTACCAACGCTCATAAGGCCTCGCGAACACTGGACAATCACGCGCAGCCAGCACATTACACACCAGCCAATGCTGCTCGTGCTCAGATGTCATACTTGACTCCAGCATCGTCAGCACACCAGCACGGTGTTGCATACCCACAATCCTACACATCGAAGCCCATGAACATCAACAAGCCAACGCCACAACCAAAGGAGTACGCTTCGCAGTGGCCTACTCCACCGTACGAGGAGAGCGAATGGGCTGCAGCTGCGTCCGCAAGTATCTTCGCCGCAGCTCAGGCCTACCGGTGATCCTCGATGCGTATGTTTCTGTATCTCGGCGGTACTTGTCACGGCCTCATCCTGTTTTTGGCGCTCCGACACGCGTTCACGCGACCCTGCATCTGGCTTGGTGTTCTTGGAGTCGCTCACTCGCTACCATTTTCTTTACTACTGCTCTCTCTCAGGAGAGCGAACCGCATCAGGCCGGCTTCGGTGGTCGCTGCAACTCATCTGCTTTCGTTGCGAGCATCTCGTTTACTCTGACATATTCTGCTTCATACCCCAAAGTGGCCTCCGCGCGCTGCAAAGGCGGATCTTCCACAAGTTTGTTAATATGCTGATTGTAGTCGACCACATTTTGCACAAAACAACCCATCTAGACTGCGACTGATACTTCTGAACATGTCTCATATATCACAACATTTGTTTTATCCTGGGAGAAGAAGGGGTCAAAATGGGTGTGGCGAGAGGAAGGAGTTTCACCCTCAGCCGATCAATCGTTGCTTCTAGATCTTTGTGCGTTTGGCTATCTTGATATCACTCACCAGAAAGAGGTGCAGAATCACTTTTTTGTCTTGCTGTTATTACATCTGGTTTTGGACTGTTTCCTTTGTCATATGGCGTCCAAGCGTCAATTGCTGGGCTTGGATCTGGCTGGCATTAGAGCTCAGCGGACCACATCGAAATTAATGTACTAATGTGCGTCCTTCTTCATGGCGCGAGGTGTGGAGAAGGATGATGTGTACAACAATCTGGGGAAGATGTGCCAGCATATGCCTGTATATACATTCACTTGAGCAGGGTTGCGGCGGCAGAAATGAAGATGGAAGTTCGATTCTGTGCATGTCTGATCGATCTTAATTTCCGCTTTCTTCATATACATCACAAAAGCAAGAGCTTGGAATCATGACCTCATAGGATCGTGATCTTGGAGGGAAGGACATCCTCGAACACCATGGGCGAAGTCATGACGAAGAAGCCAATGCGACGATACGCGTCATCGCTGGTTGGCAAGAGAACCAGCCCTTCAGCACCTAGCCGTCCGGGTATCCTTTCCACAGCGCACGTTGTCAAACATCCAACCTCAGTGCCAGATACCAGGCTTGGCTCCAGCGCGTCGATCATCGCCTCGCCGAACTGGTGCTCCTCTGCTGTGTTGGCTTCCGATCTCAGAGCCAGAAAGCCATCGCAACGATCCATTAGAGGGTCGCCTGCAGGACGCCAGATGAAGCTGCGCATACGTCCTTCCACTACCAGAGATGCCGAGCGAGTGCCACCAAAGTCGTAGCCTTCAATGACGGGCTCCACTGTGCAAGACACAATCCTGAAGTCCAATCTGTTGCTCATATCATCGCCCTCGTCCTCGAATGCGTCGGCCACTTCGCCATCTACAGATGCCCAGCTCCATGAGGGCGCGCGATAATCAGTAGGTCTGGGTATACGCCTTGTTTGCAGACAGGTCTCAGAAGATGCGCTTGAGTCTGAGGCTTCTGGATCCGGTCGACGCCATTGAAGGTCCAGGAAAAGGTCTTCCTCCCACAAGCCGGCTAGGTACTTTCCATATGTCTTGCTAAGCTCTGATGCCACGGCTGCTATTGCAAGGAGCTTGTCTCCTGCATATGTCAGGTGTCTTGCACTGTATTCTGAGCGGATGATCAGCCACACGCGGCGAACAAATTCCCTGCTGACGTCCAGCGTGAACCTAGGCGAGGTCAATGAGGGGACTGAGGAGCGCCAATCCAAATCACTCTTTTCTGAGTTCTCTGGGGTCAGCACGGCGGCTAGCGATCGATCTGTAAATGACACGCCTCTATACGAGTAGACGACAATTCTTCGCGAGAGGAGAAATTCTTGGAAGGTCCATGCGCGGTCATTAATCGGATCTCTCCATCTCTTGTAGTCGGCTGGATAGCTAAGGTTAACCCAGTCAACCGCTTTGCCCCCCTCATCGTAGATCGGCAGGTCGAAGGGAGCTACAAAGTAATCCTCAGTGGGCTGTACATGGAGGAAGCCGTCCTTCGCAGCGCCAGCAACAGCTGCCACAATGGTAAGAGCAGCGTTGCCGTATATGGATGCCATTTTTGGCAACTCTTCTTGCTTGTCCTTATCTGAGTCCTGCAGGATGCAGCTGTGCTACAAGTTAATATATCGAGATGCTTCCTTGGTGTGAAAGAACCTACAGAGCATCAACCCACAAGTATGAGAAACCGAGACCCAAAGTCGCTTCGATAGCATCCTTGACGGTGCTTGGAACGGACGCAATATCGACTCCTGCCACAAAGCTGGCTTCATTGTCCCTGCGCAACTGCATGTTCTGATGCTTGCCCCAGACATAGCTCAATGCAGCATAATTCACTGGTCTCGTTGGCAAGGCTAAGCCGCGGACAACACGTATTTTGCTTGGACCATCGATATGAAGCAGACGCTTTGGAAATGCGTCAACCCCATAAATAGTATCCTGACTTGACTCCTCCAGTATAGATCTAGTCCTATGCGCAGCCTGTCGTTGTGCTATTATTCGCTCAAGATTAGATTGTGACCCAAGCGTAGACAAGTCGGACTTCTCGGAGAACACTGTCGGTTTGCACGATCCATCTGTTTTGTTTTCAGTGTCCGTCATCCTTGGAGAGCGTAAGAAACACTGACCTGAACGCCGCAGCTGACATCGCAAGTCAACTGTTCTTTCTTCTTTCAGTTTAGTCAGACGATTTCTGTTGTCGTCTCCGTCAAGCGCCTCAATACTTATGTTAAGACCGCTGAAATGCTTATCTACAGCCAGACGATCCCTTTCAAAGGACAATGTGATGCGAAACTGGCATTCACGTTCCAAAATATCCTCATCTTCTGACATGCCTAGGCTTTGTCCGGCAAGACCACTTCTCACTGATTCAGTGTCGACGAGACCTGACATATCCACATCTAACGGCGACTCCGGTCCCGCACCACTTTCCAATTCGGCCACAGAAAGGTCCTCTTCGTCCTCATCGTCAGCATATTCGTCGTCTGAGTTGAACTGCGCCCAAGTATCATAAGCGGTGTCAAGGTGGACTCTCCCGTGGATGCCGTTAGCCATGCTGCGACACCACAAGCATGCCTGAATCGCTGATTGTCGAATCTCCCGGGCAGATACTTCGTACGCGAAGCTACGTCTCGACTGAGGGGTGCCCTGGTGGGCCTTCAGATCATCGAGCAGCGTTGAGGTCCAAACATTGGTTCGACACCTTTTACATAAATAGTGTCCGCCTTCGGATTGCTCTACCTTTGCGGTGAGAGGATATGGCTTAGGCACTTGCCTTGTCCCCTGGTATTGCAGCATAGTGTCTGATGTGTGGTCCGTCAAAGTGAAGCTGAGCTCAAGAGCTGGGAGCCGTGACTTGCATGGGAGTTCGTATCAATCAGCCACCCGGACTCAGCCAGTCAAGTTGTACTGAGAACGGCTTTGCCCGCACATAACTGGCTTCGCTTTTTAAGAGCCACTTTGCAACACCTTAATGGCACCCAGGAATTACGTTTCTTGGATTAAAGGCCTTCATGTTCGTAGCAGAAGAGATTCGTGTGAAGAAAGGAAGCTGTGCTCCATTCGATGGCATTATTTGATGCTCACTCAAAAGACTGCTCCGACCCCGATCATCCTCGTCACATTCATCACAGCTGAATCATCCACCTCTCCGCTAGGGTGTCGCCCAAATCTGAACCAAAGGATAAGCAAGAGGTATCTCGGTCTTAACAAAATGACAGTCGCGCCCATAAAAGCACAGTCCCGTGGCCTACTTCTCCTCGTCACCGAAACTCTCCTGCTAATTACCGATACAGTTCGACCAGGAACTCGAACCAAAAGACAAGTGAAGCCGTACAATATCCATGATGACAACGCCCTGACGCGCAATTACCTTCGCTCTAAGATGAAGAATTTTTCTGGTATTGTGTTTTCGCACTCTCTCGAAATGAGCGCAGGATCGTCTGGTTGGTTCGCCAGCGATGTGGTGTGGTTTGAAATGAACGTAAGTTGATGGTAACGAACGTATCATTGGTCTAGCTCGAGTCGTGTTTTCAGGGTGAGCCGTTCGAGGTAGAGATTGTGGTCATGTTGTTGGCCTTCAAGTCTCTCAGCTCAAGGTATCCTGATCTCACGGCCCGAGCGGGTCTAAAGGGCGGTTTGAATCGTAGCTCTTGGGTTCACCGTACGGGTCCTGTTCTGCTGATTCGCCATCCTCGTCTAGGGTTTTTACTTCGCGTGAAAGCTCGACATAGTCATACTGGAAAGCTGGTTAGTGACTGCGCAGCTAGAAGGAAGACAGAGAGACTTACTGCGAACTCGCCAATTTCGACATCGTCGATACCAAGTATCTCCTCCTCTTCGGAGGCACGGAGCTTGAGTACTGGCAGATACTTGCCTAGGAAGTCGAGAACACCAAGGATGATGCATGTGCCACCAAAGGAATAGGCCATGCCAGAGACGGAGTCAGCAAGCTGGTATGCAAGCTGAATCCAGTGGTGCTCGAGCCATCCGCCGTCGATGTTGCTGACACCATCAAGGTGCACGATGTAGTTCGCAGCAAAGAAGGCAGTGAGAATGTTGCCAACAAAGCCACCTACACCGTGAACCGCAAAAATATCGAGCGCGTCATCACAACGCAGGAAGTACTTCAGCTTGGTGGCATAGTTGCATGCAGCACCACCAACAATTCCGAAGATCACGGCGGCCCAAGCCGGCACGTAACCAGAACCCGGAGTGATGGAGACGAGACCAGCGATGACACCGGAGCAGAAGCCGACAGTCGACCACTTACGCTCCAGGCGGTAATCGACAAGGCACCAGGTGATGCCACCCATGCATGCGGCCAGATTCGTCACAACTGCAGCCATCACAGCCCTGAGGTTGGCGCTGAGAGCAGAACCGGCATTGAACCCAAACCAGCCTACCCAGAGGAAGACAGTGCCGATCACAATGTGCGTCACATTATGCGGTCGGTAGTTGAGCTCTTGCGTTCCGTGGCCACGTCTCTTGCCGAGCATGTATGAATATGCAAGCGCGGCGGAACCAGATGCTATATGCACTGGGGTGCCACCCGCGAAATCGAGACCGCCCATGTTGAAGACCCAGCCAGATGGATTCCATGTCCAGCAGGCAATTGGGTCATAAATGATGGTGGTCCAGACGAACATATAGATGAGCGCTGGAAGCATGCGTCCTCGCTCCGCGACTGCGCCAATGGCAAGCACGACCCTTGGAACAGATCAGCATATTTCTGTGGAACTCGCACCATGATCTACTTACGTGATGCAAGCGAACATGCCCTGGTAGACCGCGAACAGCAGATCCGGGACTGCTGTGCTCGCAACTGAGGGTGCTCCGAGAACATTTCTGAAGCCAATGTTGTCGAGCGCTCCAATAAATTTTCCAGCCTTGTGCGAGAAAGCTAGCGAATAGCCCCAAAAGAACCATTGGAACGAGACGACTGCTGTGCCCATTACTGAGAGCCATAGCAACGACAGCGCGGATTTCCTTCGCGCAAGACCTGAGTAGAAGAACCTGGGCGGCACACGGTTAGTTGCAGTACAACAATGTGCCCACGCAATACCAAGACTCACCCGACACCTGGAATCATGAGCAGCACCAAGGCTGTAGATATCAGGACCCAAGCAATGTTTCCGGACTAAGGACATGTTAGCCAATTGAATACTGGACATTTTGTTCTCTCCTGATCGCACCTCATAGTATATGTTGAGATTGTCCGTTTCCGAGTTACCGCCAGTGGCAGGCACCCCACTAGTAGGGAACGCCTCTAGCGGGACATAGGGCAATCCTGTGGTTGCAGACATGTTTGCCCCAAACTTCCAACAACGAAGTTTTCAGATGTGCCAAAATCCTTCTTTTAGATCATGCAGCACCCCTCAGGATTACTACAAATGTTCACAATTGGTATAGCACAGGACCACTCGGTTGTAACCTGCCTTCCTTTACTGTCCAGATTCGGACATAAGCAACCGGGAAATTGGAAATGAAGGACTCTTGTGCTTGTGACGTGCGATGCGGTGGGTATATAGGACGGTCGATAAGAAGACCAGCAGTCTGCTGCGTCTGACTGATCGAGGTTCGAAAGAGCGGCTGCTGGCGGCAGGCTGTGGTAGATAAGGAGCTTTCAGAAAAGTCCTTTTTCTTATTCTCGTCGATAGCAGCGGCTTGTCGTCACCCGTGCTACACTGGAACACCCAGCCTCGGACTTCAGCGGCTCCAAGCGCAACAATTGGTATGGGGAGGAAACGAAGTGAATGGATAGAATATCAAAGCAGCGACGACGGGCATGAGACAGCAGCAGCCTCTAGCTTTGAATCTAGAGATCAGCAGTGTTGCGCATCACGGGTCTCAGTGGACCTTATCTAGTGGCGTTGACGGACCCGCAGTGATTGGGCCGCCAATTCGACTAGTTTGCATGGGCACTTCATGGGTGGATTTGATCAATTGTTGCGAAGACGTGGGCAGCATGTCGCTCATTGCTCTTCGAGTTGCAACTCCTAGCATGCAGATTCAAATGTGATCTAGAGTCTATGCATACGACGCTGCAATTGGCGACGTACACCATGAATCCGATACAAAAGGGCAGGCACGAGAGTCTCGCATGGGAGACCTAGAGTACGGGAACGAGTTGGCAGGTTCTAGCGGAGTACTCCCTGGCTCGGTACCCTTACCGTCCCGCGAGCCTGGAAGGCTGGACCGGGACCTTATCAGCAGCCAACTGATGAGCAGACGCATTATCCAATCTGGGACCGTCGCGCCTGCTGAGACCAATCACAACTCAATATATTGGGCTCTTAATCGCCATAAGCGCTCCAGAAGACCATCCCACGCGGCCATTCGACGGCTTCGGGAGGCACACAAACACGCGGAAGACGTTCATCAGTCCGTGATGTGGCTAAGCTGAACAATGCGGAGAGGATGGAGCATCTTCTGCGCATCATATGTTGCGAACTAGTGACAATCTGTTCGACGCTCATCTCACAAGCCAGATTGCGTGCGGCGTTTGCGCATCTCACTGTAAGCACCACTTTGGTGAAGCTACTCCCTGAAAGATTGAACCAAGAAAAGACCAAGACCCTTGTACGTGGGATGCAGTCCAGAGCCGGGGAAGCTCCCAGTGTTTCCAGGAGATCTTCAGGATGCTCGACTGCTTTGAGCTGCGTCCAAGATGCAAGTCAAGACTTTGCCATGGTGAGCTTTCTGATAGATCTGCCCCATTTTCCTCAAACTACAGCGATGCGGAGATTTGCTTGTTGGCATCTGTGAGTAGCACCGACAAGGCTTTCCAAAGATCTGCGAAGAACTGGCCTATTTCATAAAAGATGGTCTCTCGCCGGTCTTGACAGCAGACGAAAAGGGCAGGCAAAGCAAAAAAGTACCACCAATTCGTCCTGCGAATGAGACGAATTGATCAGTTCTTGACAGGCATAAGGCTTGGATTCTCCTTGAAGGCGACGACGCTTTGGCACATCGTCATCACTGGCTTGCATGAATTATGCACTGCACTGACCCTGTCATAGTTGTCATTAACACAGCTGAGAAGTGGAATTGTCGTTGAAGGCGTTGGTGGCAACGGTGAAGACTCCGACCTACGTTTCCACACGCGTTTCAACCAGACACATGCTCTTTGCAACCAGAACGATGCTTCATCCTCCCGCGATCCTGAACAGGGATGTCAAGATCGCTTTGCTCGATGGTTGTTCCCTGCTCGCGATGCCACTTAACCCTGTCTGTCACATTTCGGTCTGCACCATCGTCAGCGTCTTAGCGATTCCGAAGCAGTGGAGAGACAATACATGAGCAAATCTGCGATATCAGGTCAGGTACAAGAGACATCCCTTTTACTCACACGACTTATCTATTTTCCCCTTGGCTCGACATGGTTCGCAACCGCTAACAGTACGCAAACGCGGGTAACCCACGTGGGCGTCTGTTTTCTCCCTCATCAGATGAATAATTCCTAGCGACGGCGCAGGGCGGCAGGGTGCCATCTAGCGACCTCGTCCTGACAAGCATCTTGAGGCTGTCTTGCGCACCATCCCCACAGTTGCAGAATGCACTGTGCACCTTGCTATCCATCGGCACGGGTGTGACGCGAGCCGGACATGAGCCGCTGTCAATTGTGATCGATTGGCATCAAATCGTTATTCATAGCGCTCGTCACCTCCTCATCGTGGCAATTGCGCAAACTACACGTTTCAAAGAGTCTGAAATTGTGACTGATCGAGTATTGGGATCCGGTAATGATGGCCGAAGCTTGCCATCATACGGCTTGCCCGGTACAACCCGCGCTCAGCGGTAGACGCATGCAGGAACGCTGGTCTCTGCGAAGCCATTGTGCTCGGTGAGACCAATGATAATTCCTGATGCAGAAAGACAACTGCAAGCGCGGCACAACCTGTCTGGCGGCGAAACTCGTCAAGCAAACAACCCAGCCCGAGCACATGGGACGAACACTATGTCTCGGGTCCGAGCAGACTCGATAGAGTCTGAAGCCAGGACTGTGGTGGGCTTTGCGCCTTGCATCGTAGGACACTGAGCTCAAGGAATTCGGATCACATGGCTGAAGCAAATGACATGGTTTCAGAATGCAGTCGCATCCATCATTACAGTCTGATTCTACCGTGCCCTTGATGCTCGAGACGAATTGACGGAAGGCGTCGCATGAGTCGACTATTCGATAGCGGCCATCGCATCCAAGCGGCCCGCTCAAGAGGTGTGCTATGCGACAGCAATCAAAAGCAATTTGACCTATGCTAAACCTGAAATCTATCCCTCCATCTCTTACCACGCAGAATGGTGAGATACAACAGACCCGTAGCCACGAGACAGAAACCTGCAGATATGGTCGAGAACCATCCAACCCCAATCCCGTCTATCGCAGGCAACACCACTGCAGTTCCAAGCGCAGCGAACCAATACCGCACCATGTAATTGCACGCCACCGTGTCTGCCGAACGGCTCGGCAGCACCTCAATGCAATACACGTTAATGGACGGGAAGCAAAACAGCTGTGCGACACCCTGCACAAACATGGCTACCACGGGCAAAGCAATTCCACCTGCTTCTTGCTGCACCGACCAGCCGTATACGAGCATGCTGCCTGGTATGACTATGCCGATGAATGCTAGTGTTGAGCGTAGTCTGTCTTCTGGAATGCGCTCGCCACGGAGCTTGATCCATTTTCTGACTGTATAGTCTGCCCAACGGCCGCCGAACAGAGTTCCCAACAGATACCCTGATCCTGGAGCGAGGTAGAAGAGACCTGATTTGATTGGCGATGTTAAGCCAAACCGAGCATTGAGGACATGGCGAATGGGTGTCTGCACGAATTTTTAGCCTGAGCTAATTCACCGTCCCGAGGCTCTCAACTTACTAGCAAACTGTACATGTTCCACAGGAGGCAGCTAGCAGCCAAAGCAGCCACTATGAGGTTCGGCAGACGAAACAGCGTCACCACCCTGTGGGGACTCAATTGCCTGAGGAATGTCTTGGTCTTCTCCGCTGGTCCGAGCTGCTTGATATCGCTGTACTTTCTGTGATGCGACGTCTCTGGGAACAAGAACACCAACAGAACTGTCGCGAACGCAGCCAAAGCCGTCTGCAACCAGAAGATCGTTCGCCATCCTCGATACTCGGTGAGTATACCTCCAAGCACAGGACCCAAGGTTGGACCGATCAGGGAACCACTGAGGAACCAACCTAGGGCCGTCGATCTCTCTACTGGCCTGTAGATGTCGCCGATACTAGAGGAGCCGATGACGAAAAAGCTCGTGCCTTGGAAAGCGGTCAGGATCCGGAAGACGAAGAATGATGGCAGGTTCGGTGCCAGTGCTGTGCCTATCGAGAAGGCAGTGAACAACGCTGTCGAGATGATAGCAGGCTATGGAAAAGTCAGTAAGATATCTTCTTCGCTTTCCAGAAGACTTACCCATCTCCGCCCGAACATGGTCGAGATAGGGCCGAAGAACATGGGAGACAAGCCCATGGCAACCAAATATAGCGCATTCGTGATGTTGATGACAGAGCTGCTCGTGTTGAACGTTCCTGCAACTTCAGGTATTGCTGACAGCACTGCCGTGGAGGACACAGGTGAGAGAAACGAGCTGAACGACAGAACAAAGACGATGATCTGTTTTCGACGAGGCGTGAAGCGCTTGTAGATCTCATCACCTGCTTCGGCGAAAATGTCGATAGGAGGCACTTCATGTGTTGTAGTCCCATTGCTCGTGATCTTCTCCAGATCCTTTGGCGCAGAATCTCGGGGCTCCTGCTTCTCCACATCTTGGTGTATGCTTTGTCGAGGCGATGATGAGCTAACGCTCGATCGCCGAGATGCTTGAGACGCCACCATTCTTGACAGTATGAAAGACGCCAGAAGTGACAGATGGCATTTGTAGTGGAAAAGTTGAATGCACCGCCATCTTGAGTTTAACATCCATTATTCCCCAGTCTACCATTGGTGGAGTCATTATACTTTTAGCGATTGCGGCAAAGGTGGGTCGAAAGTTTTCGATGCGATCCGCATTGGAAGGCCATCTCTGCATCGAAATGGCAAAGTGCTTGCCAGGTCAGGATAGACAATTGACGGTATCGGATGTGCTAGTGATAAAATGGCACAATTTTCGACGGCCCGCTTCCGATGTCACGGAGGCTGCCTCCGAGTCATCTATGATTCAAAGCATGATGATTGTTGAGCACGTGACCGTTCGGAAACGTGATTCAACATAACTTGACTACTTCTTCGAGCCGATGACAGACCGACAATCCAAGAAGAACAATAGTGGCCGAAATTTTGTGTCGAGACAGCCATTGAGGGATAGCAGAGTCACGCATGGTACAATAGCTAAAACGGCCTCAATAATGAGTCCAACTTTGCAAATTCAACCATGAGTCCATGCTCTGAATCATCAAATAGTTCGCGACAGCTTCAAGAGCTCGAAAATTAATTCCACTTTCATTTGTAGACCGCACGCCATGGACAAAGACCAAAAGCTAGCCCTGATCAAGGAGAACCTTGCAGAGGTATCGCCCAACTTTTCTAATCCCATGCTCGAGATTGAGAGGCTAACTCGACGCACCAGGTACTATCACCAGAAATTATTGAGAATGTCTACAAGGAAGGCCGCGATCCAAAGATCTACTGGGGCACAGCGACGACAGGCAAGCCTCACTGCGGTTACTTCGTGCCGGCCACCAAGATCGCGCAGTTCCTCGAGGCAGGTTGTCACGTGAAGATTTTGCTGGCGGATATGTAGGCCAACGACCATATGCGAGTTGGGGAATGGACTTTTCGCTGACATGTGTGTTGCGCAGCCATGGTTTCCTAGACAGTCTAAAAGCTCCTCTTGAGCTTGTGGAGGCGCGCGCGGAGTACTACCGATTCACGATCACGGCTATGCTGGAGGCTGTGGGTGTCTCAACGGACAAGCTGGAGTTTGTGCTTGGGAGCTCTTACCAGAAGACTGCAGAATATGTGATGTAAGTCTTGTCTACCTCATGTCAGCTCGTTAACAGTCTGATGATGCACGCAGGGACGTCTACAAACTCGCCGCTCTGACCTCAGAACACGACGCTAAAAAAGCCGGCGCAGAAGTCGTCAAGCAATCCGACAACGCCCCCCTCTCCGGCCTCCTCTACCCACTGCTACAAGTCCTGGACGAGGAGCACCTCGGCGTGGACATCCAGTTCGGCGGTCTGGATCAGCGCAAGCTCTTCACCGCGGCCATCGAGTGGCTGCCTAAGCTGGGCTACAAGCAGCGCGCGCACCTGCTGAACCCGCTCATTCCCGGTCTCGGCGAGAGCGGCAAGATGTCTTCGAGTGATGAGAACAGCAAGATTGATTTGCTGGATTCGGAGGAGACGGTTACGAGGAAGATTAAGAAGGCGCTTGCTGTGCCTAAGGTGCCGGAGAATAATGTGAGTACTCCACTTCTCAACGTATCAATTCTACACGCTGACTATGTGATCAGGCTCTTCTGGCATTCGTAGAATACACCCTCCTCCCCGCCTCTAGCATCGGCGGCAAAGAAAAGAAATTCACCGTCGACCGCTCCCGGGACAACCTCGAGCCCCTAATCTACACCGACATCACTTCCATGCACAACGACTACAAGGAGGACATTCTCACCCCACAACTCCTTAAGCAAGCCGTCACCAAGGGCCTCAACGACATCCTCGAGCCAATCCGCAAGAAGTTCGAGTCAGACAAGGAGTGGCAAAAGTGCGCGGAGAAGGCGTACCCGCCGCCGGAGGTCGTTAAGAAGGTGAAGAAGGTCAAGAATAAGGGGACGGGACATCCGGGTGCGGCGAAGAAGGCGGAGGAGAGCGCGGAGTTGCCGTTGAGGGAGGCGGGGGTGACGCCTGCGGTGAATAGTCCGCCTCCGGCACCGCAGAAGCAGGATGAGTGAAGGCTTCGGGAGGCGAGTTAGATCTTGGCTTGAGAAAAGGATTTTTCGACTTGATGTATCATGTCTACCGAACGCTGCATGATAGAATAGACGATGTGTTTAGCATGTCTGGAAGCTGGTACCCATAGGGCCGAGCGCCAGTTAGCTTACTCCTAATGATGGCTTCCGGTCCTTGCGTCAACAGTCCAACACATCTGTAAATTCCGATGCTCATAAAATCATGATATTCTTCTTCACATTGCAAGCTACCCGCTCGACGCTGTTCGGCTCGACTTGGCTCGAATTGAGGACTACACCTCCCGCAATACGACCAAAGGCGAACCGTTGACACTGAGCAGCGCATTCCATTCCATCACCTCGATAAATATCAGGTGATGCATGTCATCAGAGAAGCACGCGAATTCTTCTTGCAAGAGCTTCTCACGAAAAGATACACTTGAGGGTCATCCCACTCTGATCGCGTGCCACTATGTGGGGTAGGACTGTCGTGATCAACAATGCGTGGGCTTATGTCGCGATGGCTTACACCAATTCCAAGGAGATGTCGAGGCGGCTTGGACGGCTCGTTCATCGCGAAGACTTCGGTCGAAAATAGTGTAAAGTCCTTCAATAAAGACACAAACTCAAGCATAACTGCCGAGCTGGCTTCCTCTTGGGTGACTGAGTCTTCGAGATTGCTGTGTACGAACATATCACGTACATCGGATGAGTGAAGACCTGCCTGGAGGTCTTGGATTGTGAGAGATGGATGTTCGAGGTCGGTGCATTGATGTCCATTAAGCGCTACATGCTAGACTAGACAGTGTTTGTTGCACGTGCCTAAGCGTAGATGCATAGGACACACGAATTACAGCATCGAAGGCGCATCAATGCTCAGTCAAACAGTGACACAAATGTACAAGCACGAGAAAATGCATTACTACACTGTCAATCAAAGAAAATGCTACGTACCACGAAAGCAGCATCCACGAACCATGCCAGCTGCAGAGTTAATTGCCCATGAACCTCCGCCTCAACCCAGCAAAGCTCGCCTTCACATCACCACACGCAAATTAGTCTCCATCGGTGCACGAACGCGGCAGAAAGATTTCATACAGGGTGGTGGGTGCCCAACTCAGCATCGTCTCGCCTCCATGCGCACCCTCGCACCAGGGCCAAAAAAGACATCGCGACCGCTCCGGAGCCGAATGTTGAATCTGCCTAGAAAGTCGAGAGAACTGTTCAGCAAATCTTGTCTTTTGCGAGGAAACTAATCTTCCTCGATCTCGCCCTCTTCACTACCGCTGTGGAAGCCTGCTTCTGGCTCAGGTGGTGCCGCTGCCTTCTCAGCTTCCTTCTTCCTTGTATCCTTTGGGCTCGCCGTTCGCTTCAGACGCTGCGATGATGTGTTATTCTCTGTTTTGACTGCAGGGGTGTCGTGCTGTGGTGAGGTGGGTTGTGATGAGGAGGCGTCCTCCAAGACCTCCTCCTTGATGCGAACAGGTGTGGGCCGAACATCTTCCATGACTTCTGTCTCATTCTGGACATGAGGTGTCGGCATGACAAATGAGAAAGGAGGAACTTCAGGCCGCATTGAAGATGCCGTGATTGAAGGTTGCACCTTCGACTCCGGCCAGTAGCCGCTGGTGACACGACCACTCAGTTCCACTTTCGACCTCTTTGTGGGAGGCCCGTACATAGCACCCTCTGAACGAGGTGTGCTGTATGACATCTTGACAGGAGAAAGGCGACCTGACTGGTTATAGAATGAATAGTGGCGGCTTACCTTGCTAGAGCGTACACTCTCTCCATCGCTATCTCTGCGCCGCCTAGAGCTCGGCCGATGAGGCTCTTCCTCGTCACCATACTCAAGCACAGTGGTACGCGCACTCGGGTCAGCACGGCTGAGGTAGGAGCGCTCTCGTTCGGCCTCACGATCCCGCCTATCGCGGTCGTAGTGGTTAGAGCTACTCACCTTGCGGCTGTCGCGACCATCACGACTGTCACCGCGTCCATCGTAGCGATCTGCATCCCAGTCACGCGATCGAGGTGGTGGGGACACGCCAGGAATGCCGCGCGAGCCGTACGTGCGTTCGCGAGCAGCCTGTGCCTTGCGGCGATCGGCCTCGTAGGCATCTGCCTCTGGTGTGGCGGTGTGCTCGCGCTTGAGGCGGCCGTTGCGGTGATCGCGGTCTCGTTCTCGGTCGCGGTCGCGCGTGCGATCACGCTCTCGCTCACGATCCTTGCTGCGGCGATCATCCTCTTCCTTCTCCTTGAGGCGTCGGATGTGCTTGTCGAATGCGGCGCGGCGAAGATCATCTGTCTCTAGCGCGCGATACTCATCGTACTTCTCAAGTCGTGGGCGTACCTGCTCCCACGTGTCGTCCACTTCGACAGGTGGATTGAGTTTCTTCATGCGTGAACGCAAGTCGTCCATTTGATGACGAGCCGCTCGTTCTGCCTTGTGACGCTCCTTCTCTGCACGCTCCTGCACTTTCGCGATGACACGGTCGTAGATGAGACGCAGGGTCTCCTTATCGTAGGCAGCTATCTGTCTATCAGCCTGTACCACAGACTTGAACTCATCGAAGGGAGTCTCGGGTGTCACTTCAAAGCGCTCGGCCTGAGCTTGTGTTAGCATCTTATGTCGACTAGAAATGATGAGCATAACGCACCTCTAGCACATCATAAACAACGTTGCGCTTGCGGCGAAGCTCGTGATCCTCCTCCTCGACCGCATCCCAAAACAACTCCATGGGCGTCGAGCCACTCTGGCCCAGCATAGCATCATAGCGTGGATCATCTTCGATGAGCGGCTGAAGGTCAGACCACTTTGTGTTAGCTCGGATCTTTCCTGCGTGACGGAGTTCACCCATCAGATTGATATATGCATCGCGATTCTGGCGCTCACGGCGCGCCTTGACGAAGCGTGCCTCTGTGCGTTGCTCGTGCAACACAGCCTCTGACTCCTTCTGATGAGCCTCGAATGCTTTGAGTAGCTCGATCTTTGGCAGGAACTGCAGACCCTTGTCGTCTTGGAACTCCTCACTCTCAGCAATGAAGGCTTGTGCTTCAGACCAACGTGTGAGTGGGGACATGTTCAGCTTCGGCAGTAGGTCACTCAGCTTGGCGATCGCTGCCTGCTGTGCAGCTTTCTCCTTCTCCACGTGCTCCTTGTACTGCTTCTGGCGGTACTCGTTGAACAGCTGGATGCGCTCGTCCTCGTGCTTCGCCGCCTTAAAGACCATCTCTTGCTCGATCATGGGACGTGCTGTGGACCAGCGTGTGTAAAACTTGATCTCTGGGTGAGACTTGAGCATCTGCATGAACTCGTCACCAAGCTTCGCCTTTCTGTCCTTCTCGCGCTCCTTCTCTTCAGCGCGCGCTTGTTCAATGTACTTGTCGAAGGCATCCTTACGGTCTCTGGCGTCTTGAATGGCGCGGTAGCCTGGGTCGCGAACTGCTTCCTTGATCATGCGCTCCCAGCTCCAGTCGGACTCTACGCCGAGGCGCTTGAGCAGCTTGAAGAAAACAGCCTCCGCCTCTTGCAGTGTAGCGAATTGCTCCTCTTTGACCGCAGCTGCACCGAAGCCTGGCATGCGATCAGTAAGGTTGCGTTCTGGCTGTCGGAAGTCATTAGGCTCAGATTTGAGGTTAGTAGCGGGCGACGATGAGACGAAGTTTCTGCGATTATTGTCAGTGAGTAGTTCCTTCGTCAGGTGAGGGTGCGGTGAGACGGACGGAGCATGCGAGCGAGCAGGAGTCTGAGCTTGAGCGGCCTTGAGCACTTCAGGCATCTCCCACGTTGTGGTCTTGTTGATCGTGTCTTCGTAGTATTGGCGACCGTCCGGCGCAGTGTGCGTTCTCCACGCGCTCGCGGGCGTTGGCCCAGCTGGCGCACCCTGCAACCATGTTAGTACACTGTGAGGTCCGACTGACAGGCAACGGCGGGCACTCACCATCTCTGCCGGCTTGTCCCATCTGGTCTCGTTCGTTGCGGTGTTGTAGTAGTACGTGCGCCCATCTGGGGCATTGGCCTCCTTCCACACGCCGGCAGCGCTCATCTTCGCGATCGTTGTCGATTGTGTATGAAGAGTGAAACGTGCAAAGCGACGAATTGAAAGTTATGTCAGTCGCGAGAGAGGGAAGGAACAATAAAAGTGGATCTGTGGCTAGGCTACGTTTGGTCGTAAGCGCCTTGGCATCATTCACCTTGAACGCGGCAGTCACGAGACAGAGGGTTAAGAAGCAACACATCTCCAAGACATGATCAGATAACCATGGCCGCTGCTGGTCAGAACACGCGCGGCAGGACCAGCAGCGAGTTCGTCGACGACACGATCCTTGAGGCATTCGTGCCTGCCGCTTCTCAGGTCAATGTCCAAGAACTACTCGAAGCCTGGGACGGGGAAGTACTCGAGGACAAGAATACTATTGTGCCTTTCATTGAGCAGAGACCATTTCTACTTCTTGGTTCGTCAACTGAAGTTTGACAAACATTGACAAGTGTACTAAGAATCATATGTAGACGAAGAAGTGCCCGTCCACATAGTCCTCAGAACCAAACTTCTGGACGAGGACACCTTAGAAGCATATCTCGCACGCCTAGCAATTTCAATCGAAGCTCGAGCATACGGCACAATACACACCAGACCAGACGACCACCAGCACCAGTCGTACCACCAACAAAAGCCCGCCACAGCCAACGAGTTACTCTATAGTGGCACGATCGATCCTAACCAGGAACCCACCATCTGCGCCACCGAAGTCCAGCCCGAAGGCTCAGACGAGCCCATCCAATATGTCTACATATTCTGGAAGCTCACCGTGCCCCTACCTCGACCAAAAGCCAAGATCAACAAACTTTCCATTTACTTCACGCCCTCGGCTTCACTCAAGCCGCTTGAAGCAGCGCCAAAGGCGCAGGATCTGATTGACGACGAGTATCTCACTCCTGGTATTCCACAACCACCAAATCTTCTCGCTGCATTCGCAGGCGACCCAGCTCTGCGTGGTGTAAGGCCAAAACTTCTGGCTTCGAATCTGTATCGAGCACCCACTACACCTGCAGTCAAGAGTCTGCAACGCAATCTACGCAGCGGCTCACGACGACTCTTCCGCGCAGCACCTGCATTCCTATGGCGCCTCCGCTTCATCTCTTCGCCTGCGCCCGCCGAGCGCAGCGCCACCATCACAGCACTGGACCTGGAGATCACGCCGTTCGCCAGCAGCCCCGTCAAGATCGAGGAGATCCAATTAGAGCTTGCTGCTGGACGCGCAGAGAGTCTCACGCCACTCTTGCCGAAAACATGCCAGCCAGGCGACCAGGTGACACTACTCTATAAGCTATGGCCGGGGAAGAAGGAGGACATCGCCGCGCTAGGCGGGAATCTGCCGGAGCTCAAGGTCGCAGCGTCAGGCTCTGTTCTCATCTCCGAAACGTGCGTGCCACAGATCAAATTCTCGTGGACAACACCAGTGGATCTACCAACGCCTTCAAGACCTACATCGCGGGCCGGGCCGCCCGCGACAACACATGCAACGAATAAAGATGCACCCTCGAAACCAGTGGGACCAGACACACTCCTCTCCATGACTTCACCGCCTCCTCAGATGGCCTCACCTGCTGGGAATACTTTAAGCAATTCTCTCAGTTCTGGTCTCATCATCTCTATCACCGGTCCAGAGAATATAACCGTAGGCACATCCTTCACATGGTCCCTCTTCATCATCAACCGCTCCGAAAAAGTGCATCGACTCGCTCTCGTGGCGATCCCAAAGCGTCGGCCGTGGTACAAACACGGACAGAAGGATTCAATCACATCAGCTCGAGGAGGTCATTCAGAGAACAAGGCAAGCAGAAGAGGGAAGCAAGATCTAGTCGATGCGGTGGTGGATGAGAGGGCCGTCTTTGCCGCGCAGAGGAACGCCGTGCAGGAACCCACGGGGCTGATTTGTTTGAGTCCCGATGTGAGAATTGGGTAGGTCTACCATCAGCTGTGCGCAGCTTAAGACAAGACAAACTTGCTGATCATTCATGTAGTCCACTTGCGCCGGGCGCGTGTTTCACGACGGAGATGAAATTTGTTGCTCTAGAAAGCGGGGTGCAAAATCTAGAAGCACTCCGCGTCGTCGATCTGAGCACGCAGACGCAGGATGCCATTGACGTACGCTACCTGCCAGACATCATCGTTGACGATGAGAGCAGTAGCAGCAGCGTTTGTAGCGATAGCGGGTCTGAATAATTGTCTCAACACCAAAGAACGATAAGGACATTATATGATGCAAGATCTGAATCTTGCATTTCGTAGGTGCAAAGATCTAGATATGCTGTGCAAGTAGCAACTCCTCCCAATGCGATATCCGTTCCCAATGCTTGTTCGTGAAAGAGGTATGCGTGATCGTAGGAAGGTCATAACAAGGCGCCCACGAGCCTACTCGTCGCTCGCGTTCGTCAGCGACAGGTACGCTGTCCATGCAATCCCTATCGTCGACACGAAAGGCTGTTACCCGCATTAGCACTTTCCCCCAACCCTGACATAGATAGGGAGCCCGGAACTCACAATCTGAAACTGCAACGGCATAACCCTAAAATTCAGCATCTGCACCGCAGGCCAAACAACATAATTCGCCTTCAACGCCGGCACATACACATCCGCAAACTTCTTCTGCAGCGCCACCCGCCCGCCCC